>JAKOGI010002836.1:0-82557 GCA_029747015.1 Carnegiea gigantea
GAACTACCTCTTCGGGTATGAACGCCAATTTCCGGCAAAGTTTTGCAACTTCTTTGACTTCTTCATGGTGTCTAAAGTCCTTGAACTCGCATAATAAGAGAAAATATGAGAGTTCCCATGCACGCTCTTGTTTGACACTTTTCTTCTCGGAAGTTGACCTTAAATAAAAATAAAAATAAAAATGATGCATATGGGAATATGCATCAAGAGGAAGAAAGAGAAGGTGTGTATTACATGGAGGAACAAGAAGAAGTGATTGAGGAAGCAGATGAAGGAGAGTTACTTGTATTGAGGAGAGCCTTGAGTACCAAAAGAGGAGAGCATGAAGAACAAAGGGAGAACATCTTCCATACACATTGCACCATTCAAAGCAAAGTGTGTTCCCTCATCAATGATGGTGGGAGTTGTGCGAATGTGGCATCCTCAACTACGGCGGAGAAGCTTGGCCTTCAAGCTTCGGCTCATCCTCACCCCTACAACATTCAATGGCTAAATCAAGGTAAGGGGTTGCAAGTTAATTCAAGATGCTTGATTTCATTTTTCATTGGCAAGCACTATCATGATGAGTTGTGGTGTGATATCATCCCCATGGATGCATGTCACCTTTTGTTGGGAAGACCATGGTTGTTTGACCGGAAAGTCATGCATGATGGCTACTTAAACACTTACACTTCCCACAAGGATGGGAAAAAGATCACCCTTGCCCCATTGAGCCCTTCCCAACTCCACAAAAGCAAGCCCCAACCAACCCATGACCGTTCGGATATGCTTCTAACCGTAAGTGAGCCTCTCCTTAAGGCTTCTCACCATGAATTCAAGGCCTTCAAGGAGTGGATCCTAGCCACCCTTGAGGAATCCGAAACCTCCACTCCATCGCACCCCCTAGCCCTTTCCCTCCTTGAACACTTTAGCCATGTCTTTCCCGAGGAAATACCTCCCGGCTTACCGCCACAAAGAACCATCCAACACCACATAGACCTCATACCCGGTTCCATCCTCCCAAATCAACCGGCATACCGAGCCAACCCCAAGGAAACCATGGAAATCCAAAGGCAAGTTGATGAACTTATGGATAAGGGGTTGATTAGAGAGAGCTTGAGCCCTTGTGCGGTTCCAGCCCTCCTTGTTCCAAAGAAAGATGGGAGCATGCGCATGTGTGTTGATAGTAGGGCGATCAACAAAATAACCATCAAGTATAGATATCCAATTCCCCGCCTTGAAGACATGCTTGATGAGTTATATGGTTCTAGTGTGTTCTCTAAAGTGGACTTGAGAAGTGGCTACTACCAAATCCGCATTAGAGAGGGAGATGAGTGGAAGACGGCCTTCAAGACCAAAGGAGGCTTGTATGAGTGGCTAGTCATGCCATTCGGTTTGTCAAATGCTCCAAGTACCTTCATGCGGCTCATGAACCAAGCGTTCCGGCCCTTTATTGGCAAATTTGTTGTGGTGTATTTTGATGACATCCTCATCTATAGCAAGAATGAAGAAGAGCACCTTCAACATCTCACCCAAGTCATGAAGGTCCTAGAAAAAGAAAAGCTCTATGGTAACCTCAAGAAGTGCACCTTTTTCACTCATGAGGTGACCTTCCTTGGTTACATTGTTATAAATGAAGGTATCAAGGTTGATGAGAGTAAGGTGGAAGCAATTCGGTCTTGGCCCATCCCAAGGAGCATTCATGATGTGCGAAGTTTCCATGGGCTTGCCTCATTCTATAGGCGGTTCATTAGGGACTTTAGCACAATTATGGCCCCTATGACCGAGGTTATCAAAGGGGCATCGTTCAAGTGGACTCCCAAGGCTCAAGAAGCCTTTGAAACCATCAAGTCCAAACTCACCCAAGCACCGGTACTTGCCTTACCATGCTTTGATAAGGTGTTTGAGGTGGAATGTGATGCATCGGGAGTTGGCATTGGAGGAGTTCTCACTCAAGAAGGGCGGTCCTTAGCCTTCTTTAGTGAGAAGCTTTGTGACACAAGGAGGAAGTACTCCACTTATGATAAGGAGTTCTATGCAATAGTGAGGTGCCTTGAGCATTGGAACCATTACTTGGTGGCTAGTGAGTTCATCTTGCACTCCGATCATGAAGCCTTGAAATACATTCAAGGGCAAAATAAACTTAACTCACGGCATGCCAAGTGGGTGGAGTTCCTCCAATCTTTCAACTTCACCATCAAGCATAAGTCCGGAAAGCTCAACCAAGGAGCCGATGCCTTGTCCAGGAGGCACTTATTGCTATTCCAACTTGATGCTTGCATTCTTGATTTTGAGCATTTGAAGTCCCTCTATGAGAATGATGAAGATTTGGGAGAGCTCTACAAGGAGTGCCTTCGACATCCCAAAGGTGACTTCCTTGTCCAAGATGGATTTTTGTTCAAGGGATCCAGATTGTGTGTGCCTAAGTGTGGCACAAGAGAGTTACTCATACGTGAGGTTCATGGAGGATCTCTTGCCGGTCACTTTGGAGAGAACAAGACCCTTATGATGCTAAGGGAACATTATTATTGGCCGAGTATGAGTAAAGATGTCCAAGATGTGTTGAAGAGATGTGCAACTTGTCAAGTGGCCAAAAGCCACCTCCTACCCCACGGCTTATACACTCCCTTACCTACTCCCAATCATCCTTGGGAGGATGTAACCATGGACTTTGTTCTTGGCCTCCCAAGAACACAAAGGGGTAAGGACTCCATTTTCGTGGTTGTTGATCGTTTTTCGAAGATGGCCCATTTCATACCTTGTGCCAAGACCAACGATGCCCCCCACATTGCCGATCTATACTTCAAGGAAGTAATGAGGTTGCATGGCATCCCTAGATCCATTGTTTCGGATAGGGATACCAAGTTTCTTAGCCATTTTTGGGTGACACTTTGGAAGAAGATGGGAACCAAGCTCAAGTATAGCACTTCATGCCACCCTCAAACGGATGGGCAAACCGAAGTCACCAACCGGACTTTGGGAAGCATTCTAAGAGTGCTAGTAAAGTCCAACCTCAAAGTTTGGGACTTAGAGTTGCCTCATGCCGAGTTCGCTTTCAACAAAACACCTAGCAAGGCCACGGGTATGTCCCCATTCAAGGTAGTTTATGGTTTGGATCCTTTGAGTCCCCTTGATCTTGTTCCAAGGGAGATGAATGAGAAGCCTCACATGGAGGCTAGCAAGCGAGTTGAAGAGATCCAAAAGCTCCATGAGACCGTGAGGGCAAAGATAGAGAAGGCCAATGCCTCCTACAAGGACCGTGCCAACAAGCATAGGAAGAAGATGGTGTTTCACCCCGGGGATTTGGTATGGGTTCACTTGAGAAAGGAAAGGTTTCCTTCTAAAAGGAAGAGCAAGTTGATGCCAAGAGCCGATGGTCCCTTTGAAGTGTTAGAGCGCATCAACGACAATGCCTACAAGATCAATTTGCCCGGTGAATATGGAGTGTCGACCACCTTCAATGTAGCCGACCTTAGCCCTTATGAGGAGGATGATCATCTTACCAATTTGAGGGCAAATTCTCTTCAACAAGGGGAGGATGATGGAGGTCCATCCCCTAGCATGATCCATGGCCCACAAGGAAGCCCAAAGAGTCCAAGTTCCACGTCCAAAGTGCAAGAAATCAGCCTAGGAACACAAGAAAACTTTTTTGTCAAAACTGGAATTTTAGGCGTGCACAAACCCGGTTTTGTGCACCTAATTTCCTAACCTTCCCAAGGCTGAAATGGGGTTGCAGGAAGCCTAACTTTAAGTTCAAGAAGTGCTCTTTCCATCAAGACCTCTTGCAAGTCATTTGGAGATCATTTGGTACCTTAAAACCTCAAGCCAAGTCAAACACTACATTCTGGCCAGAAACTGGACTGTCCGAATTTAAGGGCTGTGTTGGTGGACTTTTTCTCCTCTATTTGGTTTGAAACTTTCATGGCTTGAAAGTACTTTAAAAATATTATCAAATGGCCATAAAAAAACTCAGCCCAATTACACACATATAGGGCTATTATCCACCAAAACATTGCACAAAACATCCCTTTACCCGGTACATGGCCAGCCGGTACAGGGAGAGATGATTGAGGTGATTTTTGCTCTAATTCATGCTTAGCCAGTTGCAAGAGCTGTCCTAAGGAGTGCCAATCTTCTGAGTGAAGTTTCCAAAGGCCCCTAAGTCGACACCTAAGCCTCAAGATCAGCAAAGATGAGGTGTCATGCCCGGGGTCAATCTAACCGGTTTTGTGTTGTTTGGATTTTGTGATTTCTACCTAGTTTAGCTCCTAAACTAGCTTAGCATAAGGGGCATCAGCTGAATGGAGGCTTCCTTTAGTCCCTAAAGTCGACACATCATCCTCAAGATAAGCATTGAAGAGTTGTCAAGTGGAGGATGCATCTACCCATTTATGCTTTGATTTGATCCTTGTAATTTTGCCTAGTTTAGCTTGCAGTGCAACCTAAGGCCTATGCTTGTTCTTGAAAAGCTTGTATTAATACCCCCCAAGGCTTGGACGGCCACTCACTCAAGCATTTGTATGAAATGAAGTTGAGCTTTGCTCCTTTGAACTCTCAAACTCTCTTCTAGCTTATCTTTTCCTTTGGCCGGGTTGAGTGGTGATCTAGCAAGAGTCTTAACTCCTTCTTGGTGGTGTTTCTGTATCCAAGGGGTGGTTAAGGGCCCTAACATCTTTCCTTGGTGGTGTTTCTGTATCCAAGGTTGGTGTTAGTTCCGGTTGTTTATCCAAGTCTAAGGTGAGTTTGTGGTTTCAAAGTTGCCTTGAACTTCTTGCACTTTGCTTACATTTTTCCCATCCTCTTGACTTTCCCTAGAGGATACATTAGTGTGGCCATGCATACAAGCATGACTGTGCCAGTCTAGGCCGTGACAATTCCTTAAGTTTTAGTCTCTTTTGATGTGAGGTTAGCTTGGGTCTTCTCTTCCTGATGCATATTCCCATATGCATCATTTTTATTTAAGGTCAACTTCCAAGAAGAAAAGTGTCAAACAAGAGCGTGCATGGGAACTCTCATATTTTCTCTTATTATGTGAGTTCAAGGACTTTAGACACCATGAAGTAGTCAAGAAAGTGGCGAAAATCTGGATAAAACTCATATTCCTTCCGGAAGAATTGGTGCCCGATTCATCCCGTCGGAAGGTAATTTTTTTTGTGCTCATTTTTGGACTAGCTCAAGTGGACCCACAACTTTAGGGGCCACATGGTTTTGAAGCTTAAGATGTCAGCTTTAAAATAAGCCCAATTGTATTTAATTTGGACGTCATTTGATTGGGCAAAGTAGCACTCAAAGGGAAGTTGTCCTGCTCCAGTCCAGTTCTGATATAGGTGTAATGTTCGGACCATAAATTTTAATCTACTTATCCAAATTGAGCAAGTTAGCCTATTCTGGAAAATAGATTTCCAAGGCTTTCCAACAAGCCCAGAATCACCTGATTTGGACGTGTGTTCTGAGAGTTATGCTCAGCTGAAGTGGAGGCTGCTATAAGGATTAAATGCTGGGCAAATGAACAGACTTTGGTAACATGACATCATGTGGATGACATCATGCACGACTTGGAGTGTTCTAGATGGATGTTTTCAGTTGATTGGAAGCCTAGAATATTCTTTGTAACCTCCCCCACCCCTTTATGTTGAGTCTTTTCCATTTTCCAAGCCTTTTCAATTTTCTAGTTTTTATTGCTAGGAGTTTTTAAGTCTTTTGGTTATCTTTGTTTAGCCTATAAATAGGTGGGTTATGTAGTTGCATTGGAATTCAGAGTTGTAAGCTTTTCCAAGAGTAGTACAAACACCTTGAGAGTGATTCTCATTTGTGTCAAAAAAAAATCCCTAGTTCTATATCTTGAATTTTGGCAAGTTCAAGTGGTGTTCTGGGTTCTCTTTTCTTTTCCAATTGGAGTGATTCCTTGGTGAAGACAAGAGGATTTGCCCAAGATCAAGTCCTTGAGTGGCTCCGTGAAGGATTATCTCAAGTGCAAGGTCTTGTTTATCCCTTTGTCCTCTTTGTTATTATTCTTCGATCCATCTCAATCTATCTTCCATATTCACTTTTCTTTGGTTTGATTCTTGTTTGGAATTTGTTTGAGTTTGATTTGGTTCACTTACCACCCACATATACATCACTTCCCTTGAGCTTTACATCATATTTGGTATCAGAGCTACGTTTCATCTTGGCCTGGTATTGAACCCACACATCCAAATTTCTTTCTTCTCCCATTCACAAAACACACGTCAGAATTCGTTCATTCCTTGAACAAGTACGAACATGAGTACTAGTTTAAGCCTAGAAGAGAAGCTTGATGCTGTTTTGAAGAGTAATCATGAAATCACTTCTTCTAATCAAGAACTAAAGGCGCAAAATGAGTACCTACATAAGCAATTGGGTACTTTTCTCAAGCAAAAGCCGAAGTTGAATGAGGAACCGTCCTATTCTGCCCCACACAGCCGAGAGCAAGTTTTCAGCCATAACCTTGAATCTTCAAGTGATGAAGAACCATCAAGGAGGTCACGACCAGAACAAAGAATGCAAGGTAACTCTAATGATTTTAGAGTTGAGATTCCAGAATATGAAGGCAAGCTCGATCCAGAAGAGTTCTTGGATTGGTTGTATACGGTGGAGAGGGCGTTCGAATACAAGGACGTTCCAGAAGACAAGAAAGTCAAGTTGGTGGCATTGAGACTACGTAAGTATGTTTCCTTATGGTGGACCAACTTATGTGCTAAGAGAGTTAGGGAACGTAAAGCTCAAATCAGGACTTGGGAAAAGATGAAAGCCAAGTTGAAGGCGAGATTTTTACCCCCTACGTATGTTCAAGATTGCTATTCACAACTTCATAATCTAAACCAAGGCAATCTAAGTGTTGAAGAGTATACTAGGGAATTTGAGAAGCTTGTGATTAAATGTGACCTACATGAACCCGAAGAGTAAGCAATTGTTAGGTACTTGGGAGGACTTGATCCTAGGTACTCTAATGTTGTTGAATTACAAGCTTATACTACTTTTGATGAGGTTTGCGTGCTTGCTCACAAAGTTGAACAACAAAAGAAAGCTAAGCAAACTTTTAAACCTCCCAATCAGAAACCTCCAATCCGGAGCCAACCCTTTAACAAGGGGAGTGCCCAACCGGTTTCTAAACCACAAAATCCCTTTCCTTTTAATCCACAAAGAACCTAAGCACCACAAAAGGCCCCAGCACCCCTAATTCGACCAAACCCCAATCCTATGAGCTCTAGAAGATGTTTCAAGTGCCAAGGATTAGACCACATAGCCTCAGAGTGCCCAAATCACAAAGTGATTACTTTGGCCGAGTGGAGAGCCGTGGATGAGCAAGAGAAGGAAGGTGAAATTGATGGTGAAACTGAAGAAGAACAAGGGGAGAGTCAAGAAGAGGTTGAGGAGGAAGCTGATGAAAGTGAAATGCAGGTTTTGAGGAGAGTCTTGAACAGTCAAAAGAGCATTAAGGATGAACAAAGAGAGAACGTTTTTCATACTAGGTGCACGGTTCAGGGCAAGGTGTGTTCATTGATTATTGATGGTGGGAGTTGTACAAATGTGGTATCTCTCACCATGATTGAGAAATTAGGCTTACAAGCTACAGCCCATCCCCATCTATACAATATACAATGGTTGAATCAAAGCAAGGGACTTCAAGTCAACTCACGGTGCCTCATTTCATTATCCATTGGTAAGAGCTATCAAGACCAACTTTGGTGTGATGTTATACCTATGGATGCATGCCATGTACTGTTGGGTAGGCCCTGGATGTACGACTGAAGGGTAACACATGATGGTTTCTTGAATACATACTCCTTCTCTAAGGGAGGAAAGAAGATTACCCTAAAACCATTATCACCATCCGAACTTGATGGAGACCTACCTAGCCAAGACCTAGCTCCAGATGAGACAAGTCCAAGTCGGCTAAGAACAAGGTCCCAAACCAAGAAGATGGCTCACCTTTGGCAAGAAGCTGGGACTAGCACAACCGGCCTGCACAGGCCTGGTTTTGTGCATCTGATTTCTTAAGCCATTTCATGGCTTAAGGCCAATATTTTTGCATTTTTGGAATCCTCAGGAAATTAACTTTCAAGTCCAAGCATTGAATTCAAGTCATGCTACAAGAGGATGAAAGATCAAAGGCGTTTTTCCTAACCGGCCAGAATTAGTCCAATTCTGCACGGTTAAAAGTTTGCATGTGATTACCTTACTTAATCCATGTTTAGCCTTGATTTCTTAAATGAGGGGGTTTATTTACACCTTAAACTTTCTCCCCCACGTTTAAAACCCAAGCCATATCCTTTTTTGCTTTGGGTAAACTTGGCCTGAAAACCGAGTGTAAAACTGCCCATTGCACACGGTTTGGAGGCACGGCTGAGCAAACCTTTTCCGGTGGGTTTCCTTGCTATCAACTGAGTTGGCACACCTCCCAAGGCTGGGCACACACCTCAAGACAATCATCATCAGCTGCAACCTTGGAAAGAACGGCCAATGAGAAGGAAGAGACAAGGAAAGATGTCCCTTGAACGCCATTGGTCAGCCGCAAAGGGGATTGCCACTTTTCGGCTACTCACATGGCCACTTGCTGCCTTTGAATGCTGATTAAGCTTAGGGACTAGTTGATTATGTTGTAATGATCATTTGCCTTGTTTTCCTTGAAGGTTTAAGTGTGTTTTGATTAGTCTTAAGCATGCTTGAAGCCATTTAGCTCTAACCGTGGCAATTAGAGCTAGTTAATACCTTTCCCTCCTAGGAAGGAAAAGAGAGGTGCTTGCTAGCTTGCTTAGCTTGGTCATTTTGCTGCTTATGTAAGGCCTTTCACGGCCAAAGGAAAGGGAGACTTCAGTTTTTAGTAAAAGAAAATCATAGAGAGCTTGTGAGCTTTCTCTTCAAAAACTCTTGCTTGCTTATCTTAGTTTAGGCCAAACTAAGTGGTGTTCAAGTGAGTCTTAATCTTGATTGAGTGGTGATTCTGTATCTTGATCAAGCTTAAGGGCCCTAAACTCAAAGATTAGTGGTGTTTCTATATCTAATCCTCGAGTTTAGTTCTATTATAATTCACTTGATTAGCTTGAATCTTCAAGTTGATCTTCTGTGTTCTTCGTGTTCTTCATTTATCATCTTCAATACTTGAATGATCTTCAAGTCATTCCATTAAACCACCTACCATACTTCCATTTCCCCCTTTCAAAACTACTCCTTCTACCTTTCCCTTCATAGAATCAAGTCCAAACAAAGCTCATTGCATTCGAATAGGCTTTGCTCTCAAAGACATTCAAAACCGTGAAGATTCATCCAAGGCAAGCATATCACAGTCCACGCACGGTTCAACACACGCCCGTGCGTACCCTGCAATTTGCAACCCGAGGCTGCACACGGTTGGTCGCACGACCGTGCGTCTGCCCTTCTCGAATTGTCTTTCTTTGATGTGAGGTTACTTGGGTTGTCCCTACCCTTGGCCTTTACATCATATTTGGTATCAGAGCCAGGTTTCATCTTGGCCTGGTATTGAACCCACAAATCCAAACTTCCTTCTTCTCCATTTCTCAAACACAACATGAGTACTAGTATGAGCATAGAAGAGAGGCTTGATACTATTATGAAGAGTAATCACGAGATTACTTCTACTAACCAAGAGCTCAAGGCCCAGAATGAATATTTACGCAAGCAATTGGGTGCCTTTCTCAAGCAAAAGCAAAAATTCAATGAAGAACCATCCCATTCAGCATCACAAGGCCGAGAGCAAGTATTCAGTCACCACCTTGAGTCCTCAAGTGATGAAGAATTATTCAGAGAACCACGACAAGAGCCAAGAGGACAAGGTAACTCTAATGATTTTAGAGTTGAAATTCCAGAATATGAAGGCAAACTTGATCCAGAGGACTTCTTGGACTGGTTGCACACAGTGGAGAGGGTATTTGAGTATAAGGACATTCCAGAAGAAAAGAAAGTCAAGTTGGTGGCATTAAGATTACGTAAGTATGCTTCTTTATGGTGGACCAACTTATGTGCTAAGAGAGTTAGGGAACGTAAGACTAAAATCAGAACTTGGGAAAAGATGAAAACCAAGTTGAAGGCTAGATTCCTACCCCCCACGTATGTTCAAGATTGTTATTCACAACTTCATAATCTGAACCAAGGCAATCTTAGTGTTGAAGAATACACTAGAGAATTTGAAAAGCTTGTGATTAAATGTGATTTGCAAGAACCAGAAGAGCAAACGATTGTAAGGTACTTAGGAGGACTTGATCCTAGGTACTCAAATGTCGTTAAATTGCAAGCTTATACTACATTTGATGAGGTTTGCGTACTTGCTCACAAAGTGGAGCAACAAAAGAAGGCTAAGCAAACTTTTAAGCCTCCACATCAAAGACCTCCAACCCGGAACCAACCTTTTAACAAGGGGAGTTCCCAATCAGTTTCTAAGCCACAAAATCCCTTCTCTTTCAATCCACAAAGAACCCAAGCACCACAAAAGGCCCCAGCACCCCCAATTCGACCAAATCCCAATCTAATGAGCACTAGAAGATGTTTCAAGTGCCAAGGGTTAGGCCATATAGCTTCAGAGTGCCCAAACCGCAAAGTAATCACTTTAGCCGAGTGGAGAGCTGTGGATGAGCAAGAAGTTGAAGGTGAAATTAAGGATGAAACTACGGAAGCTCATGAAGAAAGTCAAGAAGAAGTCGAGGAGGAAGTTGATGAAGGAGAGATGCTGGTTTTGAGGAGGGTCTTGAACGGCCAAAAGAGCACCAAAGATGAACAAAGGGAAAACATTTTTCACACTAGGTGCACGGTTCAAGGCAAGGTGTGTTCATTGATCATTGATGGTGGGAGTTGTGCAAACGTGGTGTCACTTACTATGATTGAGAAGCTTGGTTTACAAGCTACGACCCATCCCCATCCCTACAACATTCAATGGCTGAATCAAAGCAAAGGACTTCCAGTCAATTTGCGGTGCCTTATTTCCTTATCCATTGGTAAGAACTATCAAGACCAACTTTGGTGTGATGTTATACCTATGGATGCATGCCATGTATTGTTGGGAAGGCCTTGGTTGTATGACCGAAGGGTGACCCATGATGGTTTTATGAATATATACTCCTTGTCTAAGGGAGGCAAGAAGATTACTCTCAAGCCATTATCACCATCCGAAATCCTCAAAAACAAACCCACAAAAGGACATGAGCATTCTGGTTGTTTACTCACTTTTAGTGAAACTCTCTTAAAGGCTTCGAATCATGAATTCAAGGCTTTTAAGGAGTGGATTCTCACCATACAAGATGAGCCAGAATCCCCATTACCGTCCCATCCATTTGCCAAATCACTCATACAAGCCTTCTGTCACCTATTTCCAAAAGAAATCCCCTCGGGATTACCCCCTAAACGGGACGTTCAACATCACATAGATCTCATTCCTGGTTCAGTTCTTCCAAACAAGCCAGCTTACAGAATGAACCCGAAGGAAACCATGGAGATCCAACGGCAAGTAGAAGAATTGATCTCAAAAGGACTTGTGCGTGAGTCCTTAAGCCCCTGTGCCGTACCTGCCTTGTTGGTGCCTAAGAAGGATGGCAGCCAACGAATGTGTGTGGACAACAGAGCCATAAACAAAATCACCATCAAGTATAGGTATCCCATACCTAGACTTGAAGATATGCTGGACGAACTACATGGCTCAACCGTCTTCTCCAAAATTGATCTTCGAAGTGGTTACTACTAGATAAGAGTAAGAGAAGGAGACGAGTGGAAAACTGCATTCAAGACCAAGGGCGGTTTATATGAGTGGCTAGTTATGCCATTCGATCTTTCCAACGCTCCTAGTACGTTCATGAGACTAATGAATCAAGTATTCAAGCCCTTTATTGGCAAATTCGTGGTGGTTTACTTCGATGACATTCTTATTTATTCCAAGGACGAGCAGGCACATCAAGATCATCTCCATCAGATCATGCGTGCCCTTAAGCGTGAGCAGTTATATGGTAATCTTAAGAAGTGTACCTTCTTTACTCATGAGGTCACCTTCTTAGGTTACATTGTTTCTAATGAAGGCATCAAGGTTGATGAAGGGAAGATAGAGGCTATTCGCACTTGGCCTCAACCACAGAGTATACATGATGTTAGAAGTTTTCATGGTTTGGCTTCGTTTTACAGAAGATTTATACGAAACTTCAGCACCATCATGTCCCCTATGACCGAAGTGCTTAAGGGTTCATCCTTCCAATGGAATCCTAAAGCTCAGGCTACCTTCGAGGAGGTGAAAAGGAAACTTACTCAAGCACCGGTGCTTGTTTTGCCGTGCTTTGAGAAAGTTTTTGAAATTGAGTGTGATGCATCCGGTGTGGGGATTGGTGGAGTTTTAACTCAAGAAGGCAAACCATTGGCCTTCTTCAGTGAAAAACTATGTGACTCGAGAAGAAAATTCTCCACATATGATAAGGAATTCTATGCTATCATTCGGTGCCTAGCGCATTGGAGTCATTACTTGGTCGCTAGTGAGTTTATACTTCATTTGGATCATGAGGCGTTAAAGTATATTCAAGGCCAGCATAAGCTTAACTCACGCCATGCCAAGTGGGTTGAATTCCTACAATCATTCCACTTCACTATTAAGCACAAGTCGGGAAAGTTAAATCAAGGTGCGGATGCATTATCAAGGAGATACCTCCTTATGTTCTAATTAGATGCTCTTATTCTTGGTTTTGAGCATCTCAAGAGTTTATACGCTGAAGATGAAGACCTTGGAAATCTCTATGCTGCATGTTTGAAGCATCCAAAAGGAGACTTCCTAATTCAAGAGGGTTACTTGTTCAAGGGAGTGCGTTTATGCATTCCAAAGTGTAGCACTCGTGCGCTCTTAATCAGAGAAGTTCATGGAGGTTCCTTGGCCGGCCATTTTGGAGAATCAAAGACCTTAACCATGTTAAGGGAGCACTACTATTGGCCAGGGATGGAGAAGGATGTTCAAGACATCCTTAGAAGATGTGGAACGTGCCAAGCAGCCAAGAGCCATACCTTGCCCCACGGATTATACATGCCCTTACCCGTGCCTACTCTACCTTGGGTGGATGTAAGTATGGATTTCATTTTGGGTCTACCTAAGACTCAAAGGGGAAACGATTCAATCTTTGTGGTAGTGGACAGATTTTCAAGGATGGCATATTTCATTCCTTACTGCAAAACAAATGATGCTACACACATTGCCGAGCTCTATTTTAAAGAGGTAAACGAGGTTGCATGGTATTCCTAAGACCATTGTTTCGGATAGGGATACTAAATTCCTTAGTCATTTTTGGATTACTCTTTGGAAGAAGCTTGGTACTAAGTTGATGTTTAGTACTACCTGTCGCCCCCAGACTGATGGCCAGACTGACGTCACTAATCGAACCCTAGGTACTCTCCTAAGGGCTTTGATTAAACCTAATGCGAAAGCCTGGGATTTACTCTTACCCCATGCCGAGTTTGCATACAACAGGGCGCCTAGCAAGGCTACTGGTCTTTCGCCGTTCAAAGTGGTATACGGGGTTGATCCCTTGAGTCTAAATAATCTTACCGCACGGCCCCAAGACCAAAAACCCCATGCTGATGCAACACAAAGAGTAAAAGAGATTCAAAAGCTCCATGGGTTGGTGAAAGCACGCATTGAGAAGACTAATGCAGCCTATGAAGCACGCGCCAACAAGCATAGGAGAAAGATTGTCTTTCAACCAGGAGACTTGGTATGGATCCATCTGAGAAAGGAACGTTTTCCTTCTAAGAGGAAAAACAAGCTCATGGCACGAGCTGAAGGTCCATTTGAAGTCTTGGAGAGAATCAACGACAATGCTTATAAGATTGATCTCCCTGGTGATTTTGAGGTTTCAGCCACCTTTAATGTGGCTGATTTGAGCCCCTTCTATCCGGACACTTCCCCACCAGATTTGAGGGTCAAATCTTTTCAACAAGGGGAGGATGATGGAGTCCTACCTAGCCAAGACCTTGCTCCAGATGAGACAAGTCCAAGTCGGCCAAGAACAAGGTCCCAAACCAAAAAGATGGCTCACCTTTGGCAAGAAGCTGAAACTAGCACAATCGGTCTGCACAAGCCCGGTTTTGTGCATCTGATTTCTTAAGCCATTTCATGGCTTAAGACCAATATTTTTGCATTTTTGGAATCCTCAGGAAGTTAACTTTCAAGTCCAAGCATTGAATTCAAGTCATGCTACAAGAGGATGAAAGATCAAAGGCGTTTTTCCCAACCGGCCAGAATTAGTCCAATTCTGCACGGTTAAAAGTTTGCATATGATTACCTTACTTAATCCATGTTTAGCCTTAATTTCTTAAATGAGGGGGTTTATTTACACCTTAAACTTTCTCCCCCACGTTTAAAACCCAGGCCATATCCTTTTTTGCTTTGGGTAAACTTGGCCTGAAAACCGAGTGTAAAACTGCCCATTGCACACGGTTTGGAGGCACGGCTGAGCAAACCTTTTCCGGTGGGTTTCCTTGCTATCAACTGAGTTGGCACACCTCCCAAGGCTGGGCACACACCTCAACGCAATCATCATCAGCTGCAACCTTGGAAAGAACGGCCAATGAGAAGGAAGAGACAAGGAAAGATGTCCCTTGAACGCCATTGGTCAGCCGCAAAGGGGATTGCCACTTTTCGGCTACTCACACGGCCACTTGCTGCCTTTGAATGCTGATTAAGCTTAGGGACTAGTTGATTATGTTGTAATGATCATTTGCCTTGTTTTCCTTGAAGGTTTAAGTGTGTTTTGATTAGTCTTAAGCATGCTTGAAGCCATTTAGCTCTAACCGTGGCAAGTAGAGCTAGTTAATACCTTTCCCCCCTAGGAAGGAAAAGAGAGGTGCTTGCTAGCTTGCTTAGCTTGGTCATTTTGCTGCTTATGTAAGGCCTTTCACGGCCAAAGGAAAGGGAGACTCTAGTTTTTAGTAAAAGAAAATCATAGAGAGCTTGTGAGCTTTCTCTTCAAAAACTCTTGCTTGCTTATCTTAGTTGAGGCCAAACTAAGTGGTGCTCAAGTGAGTCTTAATCTTGATTGAGTGGTGATTCTGTATCTTGATCAAGCTTAAGGGCCCTAAACTCAAAGATTAGTGGTGTTTCTGTATCTAATCCTCGAGTTTAGTTCTATCCTAAATCACTTAATTAGCTTGAATCTTCAAGTTGATCTTCTTCGTTCTTCGTGTTCTTCATTTATCACCTTCAATACTTGAATGTTCTTCAAGTCATTCCATTAAACCACCTACCATACTTCCATTTCCCCCTTTCAAAACTACTCCTTCTACCTTTCCTCTCATAGAATCAAGTCCAAACAAAGCTCATTGCATTAGAATAGGCTTTGCTCTCAAAGACATTCAAAACCGTGAAGATTCATCCAAGGCAAGCATATCACAGTCCACGCACGGTTCAACGCACACCCGTGCGTACCCTGCAATTTGCAACCCAATGCTGCACACGGTTGGACGCACGACCGTGCGTCTTCCCTTCTCGAATTGTCTTTCTTTGATGTGAGGTTGCTTAGGTTGTCCCTACCCTTGGCCTTTACATTAGAACTCCTCCAAAATAAGCCCACAAAAGGCCATGAGCATTCTGGTTGCTTACTCACTTTTAGTGAAACTCTTTTAATAGCTTCTAATTATGAGTTTAAGGCTTTTGAAGAGTGGATCTTAACACTCCAAGATGAACCAGAATCCCTCTTACCAACTCACCCCTTTGCCAAATCACTCACCCAAACTTTCTGTCGTTTGTTTCCAGAAGAGATACCCTCGGGTTTACCCCCTAAAAGGGATATTCAGCACCACATTGATCTCATTCCTGGTTCAGTTCTCCAAACAAACCAGCCTATAGAATGAACCTAAAGGAAACCATGGAGATTCAACAGCAAGTAGAGGAATTGATCTCAAAAGGACTTGTACGTGAGTCCTTAAGTCCTTGTGTCGTACCTGCCTTGTTGGTTCCCAAGAAAGATGGCAGCCAACGAATGTGTGTGGATAGTAGGGCCATAAACAAAATCACAATCAAGTATAGGTATCCTATACCCAGACTTGAGGATATGTTGGATGAATTACATGGCTCTAAAGTCTTTTCAAAAATTGATCTTCGAAGTAGCTACTACCAAATCAGGATAAGAGAAGGAGATGAATGGAAGACTGTATTCAAGACTAAGGGAGGTTTATACGAGTGGCTAGTTATGCCATTTGGTCTTTCCAATGCTCCCAGTACTTTTATGAGGTTAATGAATCAAGTATTCAAACCTTATATTGGCAAGTTCGTGGTGGTCTACTTTGATGATATTCTGATTTATTCCAAGGATGAGCAAACGTATCAAAATCATCTCAATCAGATTATGCATGTCCTTGAACGTGAGCAATTGTATGGTAATCTTAAGAAATGTACCTTCTTTACTCATGAGGTTACATTCTTAGGGTACATTGTGTCTAGTGAAGGAATTAAGGTAGATGAAGGAAAGATAGAGGCTATTCGGACTTGGCCTCAACCACAAAGTATACATGATGTTCGAAGCTTCCATGGATTGGCATCTTTTTACAGAAGATTTATTCGAAACTTCAGCACCATCATGTCCCCTATGACCGAAGTGCTAAAGGGTTCATTATTTCAATGGAATCCTAAGGCACAATCTGCCTTTGAAGGAGTCAAGAAGAAACTTACTCAAGCACCGGTTCTTGCATTGCCGTGCTTTGAGAAGGTTTTTGAGGTCGAATGCGACGCATCAGGAGTAGGGATTGGTGGAGTTTTAACTCAAGAAGGAAAGCCATTGGCCTTCTTTAGTGAAAAGCTGTGTGGCTCGAGAAGAAAATACTCCACATATGACAAGGAATTCTATGCTATTATTCGGTGCCTAGAACATTGGAGTCATTACCTAGTGGCCAGTGAATTTATACTTCATTCAGATCACGAGGCATTGAAGTACATTCAAGGCCAGCATAAACTTAACTCACGCCATGCTAAGTGGGTTGAATTCCTTCAGTCATTCCACTTCACCATTAAGCACAAATCGGGAAAGCTAAATCAAGGTGCGGACGCGTTATCAAGGAGGTATCTCCTTATGTTTCAATTAGATGCTCTTATTCTTGGTTTTGAGCATCTTAAGAGTTTATATGCTGAAGATGAAGACCTTGGGAATCTTTATGCTGTATGTTCGAAGAACCCCAAGGGAGATTTCTTAATCCAAGAAGGTTATCTATTCAAGGGAGTACGATTGTGTATTCCTAAGTGTAGCACTCGTGAACTTCTAATCAGAGAAGTTCACAGGGGTTCCTTGGCGGGTCATTTTGGAGAGACTAAGACCTTAACCATGTTAAGGGAACTTTACTATTGGCCAGGAATGGAAAACGATGTTCAAAACATCCTTAGGAGATGTGGAACGTGCCAAGCAGCTAAGAGTCATACTCTACCTCACGGCCTATACACCCCACTGCCCGTACCAACTCTACCTTGGGTAGACGTGAGTATGGACTTCATTTTAGGTCTATCTAAGACTCAAAGGGGAAAGGATTCAATCTTCGTGGTGGTAGATAGATTTTCGAAGATGGCACATTTCATTCCCTGCAATAAAACCAATGATGCTACACACATTGCCGAGCTCTATTTTAAAGAGGTAACAAGGTTGTATGGTATTCCTAAATCCATTATTTCAGATAGGGATACAAAGTTTCTCAGTCATTTTTGGATTACCCTTTGGAAGAAGCTTGGTACCAAGTTGTTATTCAGTACTACCTGTTACCCCCAGACTGATGGTCAGACGGAGGTAACTAATCGAACCTTAGGCACTCTCCTAAGGGCTTTGATTAAACCTAATGCTAAAGCCTGGGATTTACTCTTACCGCATGCTACGCCTGCATGCAACAAGGCCCCTAGTAAAGCTACTGGTCTTTCACCATTCAAGGTGGTGTATGGGATCGATCCTTTGAGTCCCAATGATCTTACCCCACGGCCCCAAGACGAAAAGCCCCATGTTGATGCAACACAAAGAGTAAAAGAGATTCAAAAGCTCCATGAGTTGGTGAGGGCAAGAATTGAGAAGACTAATGCAGCTTATGAAGCACACGCCAACAAGTATAGGAGAAAGATTGTCTTTCAACTAGGAGACTTAGTATGTGATGTATGCTTGCAATGAACACAACCCAAGCTTACTTCACCCTTGTTCTTGCCAAGGAAACTAATGGAGGAAAGTGAGAGAATGCAGAAGATAAGAGGAGAGGTTGGATAGAGCAAGCACCTTCAAGAGATAATCCAAGAGGAGCCACTCTTATTGGATACTTGGGCAATCCCCTTAGATCAATTAGGAATCACCACCTAATTGAGATAAAGGGACCTAGACACCACTTAAGTTGCCACACTTAAGATATCGACTAGGAATTTTGAGGGGAGAGTTTCTTTGAGAACTCACAAGCTTATACATTCAAGTTTGTTGCAAAATGAAGGAACCAAGCTGCCTTTTAACAAGCAATGGCCGAGCTCCCTCCCTTCCTAGGCATCAAATACAAAGCTAAGTACATGTGGGGAAGAGAAACACACCTAATCAGCCACTACTAGCTAGACACCTCACTACCTAGCTTAATCTACCTCATTAGGGGTTATTATGCCTCCCAAGTGAGGTGTCAAGCTTACAAAAGTCCTAGGTTGCAGCAAGATGAGTCATTCAGCAAGTGGGGATGCAAGTTGACAAGCAAAAAGTCCAAGAAAAATAGCCCTTGTACCGGCTAGCAACAAACCGGGTAAAGGGATGTTTTGCTTGTCTTTTTGGCTGGATAAAACCTACACAAGGGGGTGCTTTGGATGGGATTTGAACCCTTGACTTGATAAATATTTATGTCCCCTTTCATGCGGCAAAATTTCAGAAACAATGGAGTTGAGTTGGTGGGCCAAACATTCCCTTAATTGGGACTGTGCTGATTGGCGCCCTGCAGTGCACTGTCTTCAGTTTTGGGCTTGGTTGGCTGACCAAATGGACTCCAAATGCCTTGCAAAAGGTCTTGTTGGAAAGCTAAGATCTTAATCTTTAAAGGGGTGGTGTGTGCAGGAAATTTCCCCCTCTATATTTTGCTCCAACAGTGACACAAAACCAGGCCAGAAACTGGACGAACTGGACAGTGCATCTTCTGCTGTGTACATGAGTTTTCTGACCAAGGCATGAACTTCTTTGGCCTCCTTGGGGTTGAATGGGTGTGAGGGTTTGCTGAATGTGTGGATGAAGCTTGGGCACGATGGTCCCCATCATTGGGCTGGAATTTGGGCAGATTGTATAGCTGAACTTTGAGAGCTGAGTTGGGTGTGCAAATGAAGTCCAAATGACTTGAAATTTGCTTTATTGGAAAGCTAACTTTCCAAACTTAAATCCTAAATCAATAAAATGGGTTTAAACCACCTTGAATCGACGTGATTAGGGTGACCAAGTTGCTGCACTTGCTGTCCGGAACTGCATCTTTCAAAAATGGTATTTTGAAGTTCAAGTAAAACTCCATAAAGTGTCTTTTGTCATGAAATTCGAAAAGCGGACCCGAAGAAGGGCCTTGCCATGTGTAAATTTGTTTGGAGCTTTCCTCCCATGAAGTCGAGTAGCAAGAATGAAAATGAGACCCTTGAAAATATACATCAAACCCTCTTTCTTCGAAAAGAATTGTCCTCAATTCTTGTTGTGAATGAGGGCATTCTTTTTGACTCAAGAGTTCCTCAATTCCTTCAACAACCCCACATTGCTCCAAATCGGACACTTGGAGTTCTTCGATTTCACGCTCATCAAATCTTGGAGGTAGGTCACAACTCACCTCATGGTTTTCATGACATTCTTCTTTAACGATCAAGGGTTCTCCTTGTTTGCTTTCCTTATCATGGAGGAGAGATTCAAGTTTGAGACCCCATTGTTGGATGCGTAACTCAAGGCTATCAAGTTCATGTTTCAACTTGAGTAACTTCCTAAGGGACATGGCATTCCGGATCTTTGTGGGATGGGTTTTGTGTTTTGGGATGTGTTTGGGGGATGGAAGCTTGGCCAAGAGGGTAGCCTAAGCTCTGATATCAAATGATGTAGGCTTGCAATGAACACAACCCAAGCTTACTTCACCCTTGTTCTTGCCAAGGAAACTAATGGAGGAAAGTGAGAGAATGCAGAAGATAAGAGGAGAGGTTGGATAGAGCAAGCACCTTCAAGAGATAATCCAAGAGGAGCCACTCTTGTTGGATACTTGGGCAATCCCCTTAGATCAATTAGGAATCACCACCTAATTGAGATAAAGGGACCTAGACACCACTTAAGTTGCCACACTTAAGATATAGACTAGGAATTTTGAGGGGAGAGTTTCTTTGAGAACTCATAAGCCTATACATTCAAGTTTGTTGCAAAATGAAGAAACCAAGCTGCCTTTTAACAAGCAATGGCCGAGCTCCCTCCCTTCCTAGGCAGCAAATACAAAGCTAAGTACATGTGGGGAAGAGAAACACACCTAATCAGCCACTACTAGCTAGACACCTCACTACCTAGCTTAATCTACCTCATTAGGGGTTATTATGCCTCCCAAATGAGGTGTCAAGCTTACAAAAGTCCTAGGTTGCAGCAAGATGAGTCATTCAGCAAGTGGGGATGCAAGTTGACAAGCAAAAAGTCCAAGAAAAACAGCCCTTGTATCGGCTAGCAACAAACCGGGTAAAGGGATGTTTTGCTTGTCCTTTTGGCTGGATAAAACGTCCACAAGGGGGTGCTTTGGATGGGATTTGAACCCTTGACTTGATAAATATTTATGTCCCCTTCCATGCTGCAAAATTTCAGAAACAATGGAGTTGAGTTAGTGGGCCAAACATTCCCTTAATTCGGACTGTGCTGATTGGCGCCCTGCAGTGCACTGTCTTCAGTTTTGGGCTTGGTTGGCTGACCAAATGGACTCCAAATGCCTTGCAAAAGGTCTTGTTGGAAAGCTAAGATCTTAAGCTTTAAGGGGGTTGTGCGTGCAGGAAATTTCCCCCTCTATATTTTGCTCCAACAGCGACACAAAACCGGGCCAGAAACTGGACGAACTGGACAGTGCATCTTCTGCTGTGTACATGAGTTTTCTGACCAAGGCATGAACTTCTTTGGCCTCCTTGGGGGTTGAATGGGTGTGAGGGTTTGCTGAATGTGTGGATGAAGCTTGGGCACGATGGTCCCCATCATTGGGCTGGAATCTGGGCAGATTGTATAGCTGAACTTTAAGAGCTGAGTTGGGTGTGCAATGAAGTCCAAATGACTTGAAATTTGCTTTATTGGAAAGCTAACTTTCCAAACTTAAATCCTAAAGCAATAAAATGGGTTTAAACCACCTTGAATCGAGGTGATTAGGGTGACCAAGTTGCTGCACTTGCTGTCCGGAACTGCATCTTTTAAAAATGGTATTTTAAAGTTCAAGTAAAACTCCATAAAGTGTCTTTTGTCATGAAATTCGAAAAGTGGACCCGAAGAAGGGCCTTGCCATGTGTAAATTTGTTTGGAGCTTTCCTCCCATGAAGTCGAGTAGAAAGAATGAAAATGAGACCCTTGAAAATATACATCAGTATGGATCCATTTGAGGAAGGAACAGTTTCCTTCTAAAAGGAAAAACAAACTCATTCCACGAGCTGAAGGTCCATTTGAAGTCTTGGAGAGGATCAACGACAATGCTTATAAGGTTGATCTTCCTGGTGATTATGAGGTTTCAGCCACCTTTAATGTGGCTGATTTGAGTCCCTTCTATCCAGACACTTCCGCACCAGATTTGAGGGTCAAATCTATTTCAACAAGGGGAGGATGATGGAACCCTATATAGCCAAGACCTCGTCCGTAATGAAACAAGTCCAACTCATCCCAGAACAAGGTCCCAAACCAAGAAAATGGCTCATCTTTTGCAAGAAGTTCAAGCTGAATCAAACGGGCTAACTGGCCAGAACAAGCCCGGTTTTGTGCATCTGATTTCTTAAGCTACATTGTGGCTTAAGATTAATATTTTTGCATTTTTGGAATCCTCATGATGTTAACTTTTAGGTTCAAGCATTGATTTCCAATCATACACACAAGAGGATGGAAGATCAAAGGCTTTTCTCCAACCGGTCAGATTGGGACCAATTTTGCACGGTTGAATGTTTAGGTTTGATTACCCCACTTAGACTTTGTTTAACCTTAATTTCTTGGTTTGGGGGGGTTTATACACATCTTGAACTTCCCCCCCTGATGTAAGTCTCAAAGGTAGGAACAACCCAAGCCCACTTACAACAAGAACACAACCAAAATAAGTGGAAAACTCACGAACCAAGGGGGCACGGTCGTGCTTAAGGACACGGTGTGGCCGTGCCAAATTTCTGCCCTTCATGCCTAAAGTTTGTGATTTCTCACGGTTTGAAGTCGTTTTGTGTTTGGGCTAAAAACTGAATCAAAGCAAGAAGTCTTGACCTTGATTAAGCTTGAAAAGAGTATGAGAAAGGGTAGGAAACGTGTGGAATGAAAAGAATGAGAAGTTCACTGATTAGAACACAAAAGAGAGCTTATGGTTTAAGGAATCTAAAAGCTAGCTTTATGAACTTTAAGTGAATTCAATGTGTTTGGGATAGTTCTAAGCTTTGCGATTAGATAAGATACACCACCAATCATCTAGCTTAGGGCCCTTAATCTTTGATTAGGATACAGATACACCACCTAATCAATAATTAAGACTCACTTGAACACCACCTTAATCGGCCTAATTAAGGATAAGCAAGTTAAGTGTTTAAGAGGAACTCAAGACACAAAGTCTTTTTTTAAAGTTTTAAACTCAAAATCTGATTGATGAAGTGAAAAGTACACGGCCTTATATGGCCACTAAAGTCATGAAACAACCTTTCCCTCTAAGGGAGGAAAGGTGTTAGTCTAGCTAAGCACACTTATACACGGTTTAAACTAAAACAAAGTAAAACCGGTACAATCAAGCTTAATACACAAGTTTACTTATCCTAAGACCTTTCTTAATATCTAGGGCATAATTGTGACTCATTTTCCTTCCTTGGAGGGCAAAGGTACACGGCTGCCACCTAGCAAAAGGCTGCGGAATTCAAGCTTGACATGTGTGTTGGTGGTGGCTGAATATATGCTTGCAAAATGCGTTCTTCTTCATGCTTCCACGTGTCTTACTCCTATGTGGCTGAGTGGCAGCTTACCAAGTAGCTCAATGTGACCAAGTAGGCAAGCACACACCTTAAGCAAACCCCTTGAAGGAGGAAAACTACTAGGCCCGGGTGTCAACCAGCCCGTTTCTGCCTCAACTTGTCACGCATGCTTGACACATCAAATGCTGACTAATGGCTACGTTTCTTACATGGATGGAAACCTCAAGATGTCTAGATTACCCTCCTTTTTTAATCATAGCATTCGGGCATCATTTGCTCCTTGAATCAGCCTGATTCCCAAAATCGTGCAGATTGGACTCCAAAACAGCACAGGTTTACTAATTAGCTTAATTCACTAACCAATTGAACTCCGAATCTGGTAATTCCAATTGGAAATGAAAGCTAAGACCTTAAGCTTTTATTTTCCCCAAAAAACAAGCACTTAAACTGGGATTAAACTTGATAAATTAACCAAACAAAACTGGGTGAAAATCCAGATGAAAAACCGGGTGCATCACCTTCAATGTTCTTCACCAAACAATTAATGGCCGTGGCTTTGGACTTGGTTTCTTGATTATTTTGTATCATTTGAACGTTCATGGACCCTATGGATGGACCTCCATCATTCTCCCCTTGTTGGGAAGATTTGATCCTCAAATCAGAAAGATAATCATCTGCTTCATAAGGGCTTAAATCAGCAACATGAAATGTAGCTGATACTCCAAATTCGCCTGGTAATTCCACCTTATAAGCATTGTCATTAATCCGTTCCAAAACCTCAAATGGACCAT
Organism: Carnegiea gigantea; assembly: GCA_029747015.1. NCBI lineage: Eukaryota > Viridiplantae > Streptophyta > Magnoliopsida > Caryophyllales > Cactaceae > Carnegiea > Carnegiea gigantea. The sequence goes on from JAKOGI010002836.1 coordinate 23,869, forward strand.
CTGCTCGTGGCATCAACTTCATTTTCCTTTTGGAAGGAAAACGTTCTTTACGTAGATGTATCCAAACCAAATCGCCTGGCTTAAAAAGCTTCTCCTTCTTGTGCTTGTTAGCTTGGGCCGTGCATGATAGGGTAGTTTCCTCAATCTTGGCCTTTACTAAGTCATGCAACTTTTGAATCTCTTCCACTCTAGTTGCGGCATCCGCACTAGGCTTTTGATCTAACGGTCGGGAAGTAAGATCAAGTGGACTCAGGGGATCAATCCCATAGACCACCTTAAAGGGTGATAGACCAGTAGCCTTGCTAGGAGTCTTGTTATACGCAAACTCAGCATGTGGAAGTAACAGATCCCAGGCTTTTGCTTGCTTTTTAATCAAAACCCTTAATAGAGTACCAAGGGTTCGATTAGTAACCTCTGTTTGCCTGTCTGTTTGTGGATGACAAGTGGTACTGTATTTGAGTTTGGTACCCAACTTCTTCCACAAAGTAATCCAAAAGTGACTTAAGAACTTGGTATCCCGATCTGAGACGATGGAATGAGGAATTCCATGTAATCTCATCACCTCTTTGAAATAGAGCTCAGCGACATGAGTAGCATCATTAGTCTTGTTGCAGGGAATAAAATGAGCCATCTTTGAAAATCGATCCACAACCACAAAGATAGAATCTTTATTCCTTTGTGTCTTTGGTAAACCAAGTATGAAATCCATACTAACGTCTACCCAAGGTAACGTGGGAATAGGTAGTGGCGTGTAAAGCCCCTGGGGGAGTGAATGACTCTTTGCAATTTGACATGTACTGCATCTTCTAATGATATCTTGAACGTCCTTCTCCATGCCTGGCCAATAATAATGTTCCCTAAGCATGATTAGGGTCTTGTCTTCACCAAAATGACCAGCTAAAGATCCAGCATGGACTTCTCGAATCAACAACTCACGTGTGCTGCACTTAGGGACACACAATCGAGCACCTTTGAAGAGAAAGCCTTCTTGAACTAGGAAATCTTCTTTGGGACGCTTGGTGCACTCAGAATATAACACCCTAAAATCTTCATCATCCTGATACAACGCCTTTAGATGCTCAAATCCAAGGATACAAGCATCTAACTGAAATAATAATAGATAACGCCGAGAAAGGGCATCGACGCCTTGATTCATCTTTCCGGACTTATGCTTAATAATGAAGTGAAAGGATTGTAGAAACTCAACCCACTTGGCATGTCGTGAGTTTAATTTGTGTTGACCATGAATATACTTCAACGCCTCATGATCAGAATGAAGAATAAACTCACTGGCAACCAAATAATGATTCCAATGTTCTAAGCATCGAACGATGGCATAGAACTCTTTGTCGTAGGTTGAATATCTTCTTCTGGTATCACATAATTTCTCACTGAAGAAGGCTAAAGGACGTCCTTCTTGGGTAAGAATTCCACCAATACCAACTCCAGAAGCATCGCACTTAATTTCAAAGACCTTCTCAAAGCATGGTAAAGCTAATACCGGTGCTTGAGTTAGTCTCTCTTTCACTTCTTCAAAGGCAGCTTGTGCTTTAGGATTCCATGTGAATGAGGAACCCTTAAGAACTTCAGTCATAGGAGCTAAAATAGTGCTGAAATTGCATATGAATCTCTTGTAGAAAGAAGCCAAGTCATGGAAGCTTCGAACATCATGAATGCTTTTAGGAATAGGCCAAGTCCGAACGGCCTCAATCTTACTTTCATCCGCCTTAATTCCATCTTCTGAAACAATATAACCTAAGAAGGTAACTTCATGGGTAAAGAAGGTACACTTCTTACGGTTACCAAATAACTTCTCCTTTTCAAGAACAAGCATCACCTGAGTTAAGTGATCTTGATGCTCTTGCTCGTTCTTTCTAAACACCAATATATCATCAAAGTATGCGACCACGAATTTGCCCAAATATGGCCGAAATACTTGATTCATCAATCTCATAAACGTACTAGGGGCATTTGAAAGACCAAAAGGCATGACTAACCATTCATATAATCCACCTTTAGTCTTAAAAGCAGTCTTCCACTCATCACCCTCCCTAATACGAATCTGATAGTAACCACTCCTTAAATCAATCTTACTAAACACCTTAGAGCCATGCAATACATCCAACATATCTTCAAGCCTAGGTATAGGATACCTATACTTGATAGTAATTTTGTTTATGGCCCTACTATCAACACACATCCTCATACTACCATCCTTCTTTGGAACCAAGAGAGCCGGGACAGCACACGGACTCAAGGACTCTCGTACCAACCCCTTAGACATCAATTCTTCAACTTGACGTTGAATCTCTTGGGTTTCTTTTGGGTTTGTTATGTAGGCTGGTTTATTTGGTAGAACGGATCCTGGAATAAGATCAATATGATGTTGAATGTCACGCTTGGGTGGTAAGCCCGAAGGTATCTCATCAGGAAATAGGTGACTAAACTGATCCAATATGACCTTGCCTACAGGATGGGATGGAAGTGGTGCATCTGGTTCATCTTGTACTTGCAAAATCCATTCTTTCAAAGCCTTAAACTCATGTTGAGTGGCTTTCAAAAGTGGATCTCCATATGTCAAAAGCAAGTCAGATTGATTTTGGTTTTTTTGCGGTTTCATTTTGTGGAGTTCGGATGGTGACATAGGATTAAGGGTAATTTTCTTGCCATCTTTGGTAAAGGAATAAGTATTTAGGTAACCATCATGCATGACCTTTCTATCATACATCCATGGTCTTCCTAGTAAAATATGGCAAGCATCCATGGGAATAACATCACACCAAAGTTCATGATGTAAGTCTCAAGAGAAAGAAGCAACCCAAGTTACTCACGTCAAGGAATACTAGAAAACAAACAAACACTCACGGCCAGGGGGGGCACGGTCGTGCTTGAAGGCACAGGGGGACCGTGCCAACTTGCTGCCTAGCTCGCCTAGGAAGTTCCTTCTTCACGGTTTGAGGTAGCTTTGAAGATTAATGGAAGTTTGATGCAATTAGCTTTGTCATGGTCTTGATTTTGTGTGGAAATGAGTAAACAAAGGAGTAAAGGAAGTGAGGAAAGAAAGGAGGATTCAAAACACTAAGAAGATCAAGAGGGAGCTCACGGTTTGAGAGGAGAGAAACCAAGAGCTAGCTTAAGAACTTCAAGTGTGTTTAATGAATTTTGGATAGTTCTAAGCTAGATGATTAGATAAGATACACCACTAATCACTTAGCTTAGGGCCCTTAATCTTGGATTAGGATAAGATACACCACCTAATCAAAGATCAAGACTCACTTGGTCACCACCTTAATCGGCCACAATTAAGGATAAGCAAGTTAAGTGTTTAAGAAATCACAAGACACAAAGTCTTTGCTCTCAACTGAATTATCAACTCTATTTTCTTCAAATGAACATACAAGGCTTTTATATGGCCTTGACAGTACACGAATGAGCTTTCCTTCCAAGGGAGGAAAGTCATTAAGCTTGCTAATCACTGCCTAGCACACGGTTTAATCTTAATACAAACCAAAGCTGAAAGTTTATATTACAAAGCACTTAATTTATCTTCCTAAGCCTTTTCCTTTGCATTAAGGAATGTAAATGACTCAATTTCCCAGCTAGGAAGGCAAGAGTGCACGGCTAGCCACCTCAAAAGGACTGAAAAATGCATGTGTGCCATGTCATGCTTGAGTGGTCGAATGAGAGCTTGCAAAATGGTGGTGTTTCACTTGCTCCACGTGTCTCTCTCACAAGTGGCTAGGTGAGTGGTGTTTCATCAAGCAGCTCAAAATGACCTAGTTGGCAGTCTTCCACCTTAAGCAAACCCCTTGAAGGAGGAAAACTACTAGGCTAAGTAACCGGGTGTCAGTCAGCCGGTTTCTGCCTCAACTTGCAACGCATGCTTGACACCTCAAATGATGACTAATTGCTACGTTTCTTACATGGTTGGAAACCTCAAGATGTCTAGTTTGCCCTCCAATTGGAATCGTAGCATTTGGACGTCATTTGCCCCCTGAACAAACCAGAAAACCAAAACCGTGCATTTTGCAGTGCAATCCGGACAGGTTCAAGAGATGAACTGTTTTGAGTAACCAATTGAATTCCAAATGATATGAAACCAATTGGACTTAAAAGCTAACATCCTGAACTTGAAAATCATCCAAAAAACGGGCACCAAAATGTGCCTTAGGCCGATGTAATAAGATAACAAAAACCGGGTAAAAATCTGGATGAGAACCCGGGTGCATCATCGTGCGCCTTTTCCATCAAGTGACTCATGGCCGTGACTTTGGAGTTGATTTCTTGATTATTTTGGATCAATGAAACATTATTAGACCTTGACGATGGACCTCCATCGTTCTCCCCTTGTTGGGAAGATTTGATCCTCAAATCAGAAAGGTAACTATCTGCTTCATAAGGGCTTAAATCAGCAACGTTAAACGTAGCTGATACTCCATAATCTCCTGGTAACTCTACCTTGTAAGCATTATTGTTAATCTTCTCTAAAATCTCGAATGGACCATCCGCTCTAGGCATCAATTTAGTTTTCCTTTTGGAAGGAAAACGTTCTTTACGGAGATGAATCCAAACCAAATCACCTGGCCTAAAAAGCTTCTCTCTTTTGTGCTTGTTAGCTTGGGCCGTGTATAAAAGTGTAGTTTTCTCAATCTTGGCCTTTACTAACTCATGCAACTTCTGGATTTCTTCCACCCTAGTAGCGGCATCCGCACTTGGCTTTTGATCTAATGGTCGAGGAACAAGATCAAGTGGACTTAGGGGATCAATCCCATAGAGCACTTTAAAGGGTGATAAACCAGTAGCCTTGGTTGGAGTCCTATTGTAAGCAAACTCAGCAGGTGGAAGTAACAGATCCCAACCTTTTGTGTGGTTTTTAATCAAGACCCTTAATAGAGTACCAAGGGTTCGATAAGTAACCTCGGTTTGCCCATCTGTTTGTGGATGACAAGTGGTACTGTATTTGAGTTTGGTACCCAACTTTTTCCACAAAGTAATCCAAAAGTGACTTAGGAACTTGGTATCTCGATCTGAGACGATGGAACGAGGGATTCCATGAAGTCTCATGACCTCCTTGAAATACAGCTCAGCAACATGAGTGGCATCATTAGTCTTGTTGCAGGGAATGAAATGAGCCATCTTCGAAAATCGATCCACGACCACAAAGATAGAATCTTTATTCCTTTGTGTTTTTGGTAAACCAAGTATGAAATCCATACTAACGTCTACCCATGGCAACATAGGAATAGGAAGTGGCGTGTATAATCCCTGAGGGAGCGAATGACTCTTCGCTATCTGACACGTACTGCACCTTCTAATGATGTCTTGAACGTCTTTCTCCATGCCTGGCCAATAATAATGTTCCCTAAGCATGATTAGGGTCTTGTCTTGGCCAAAATGACTAGCTAAAGATCCAGCATGGACTTCTCGAATCAACAACTCACGAGTGCTGCATTTGGGGACACATAACCGAGCACCTTTAAAGAGAAACTCTTCTTGAATTAAGAAATCCCCTTTGGGATGTTTAGTACACTCAGAGTATAACACCCCAAAATCTTCATCATCCTGGTATAAAGCCTTTAGATGCTCAAATCCAAGGATACAAGCATCTAATTGGAACATCAATAGATAACGCCGAGAAAGGGCATCGGCGCCTTGATTTAACTTGCCGGACTTATGCTTGATAGTAAAGTGAAAGGACTGCAGGAACTCAACCCATTTAGCATGGCGTGAGTTTAACTTATGTTGGTCTTGAATATACTTCAAAGCCTCGTGATCTGAGTGCAGAATGAATTCACTGGCAATCAAATAATGGTTCCAATGTTCTAGGCATCGAACGATGGCATAGAACTCCTTGTCATAAGTTGAATATCTCTTCCTGGTATCACATAACTTCTCACTGAAGAAGGCCAAAGGGCGTCCTTCTTGAGTAAGAATTCCTCCAACACCAACTCCAGAAGCATCGCATTCAACTTCAAAGACCTTCTCAAAACACGGTAGAGCTAAAACCGGTGCTTGAGTTAGCCTCTCTTTCACTTCTTCAAAGGCTGCTTGGGCTTTAGGATTCCAAGTGAACGAGGAACCCTTAAGAACTTCAGTCATAGGAGCTAAAATAGTGCTGAAATTGCGTATGAATCTCCTATAGAAAGAAGCCAAGCCATGAAAGCTTCGAATGTCATGAATACTCTTAGGAACAGGCCAAGTCCGAATAGCCTCAATCTTGCTTTCATCTGCCTTAATACCACTTTCAGAAACTATATAACCTAAGAAGGTAACCTCATCGGTAAAGAAGGTACACTTCTTTAGGTTCCCAAATAACTTCTCCTTTTCAAGAACGAGCATCACCTGAGTCAAGTGATCTTGATGTTCTTGTTCATTCTTACTAAAGACCAAAATATCATCGAAGTAAACGACCACGAACTTGCCCAAGTATGGGCGAAATACCTGATTCATCAATCTCATAAACGTACTAGGGGCGTTCGAAAGACCAAAAGGCATAACTAACCATTCGTATAATCCGCCCTTAGTCTTGAAAGCAGTTTTCCATTCATAGCCCTCCCTAATACGAATCTGATAATAACCACTCCTTAAATCAATCTTGCTAAACACCTTAGAGCCATGTAACTCATCCAACATATCTTCAAGCCTAGGTATAGGGTACCTATACTTGATAGTGATCTTGTTTATGGCCCTACTGTCAACACACATCCTCATACTACCATCCTTTTTCGGAACCAAAAGAGCAGGAACAGCACACGGACTTAAGGATTCTCGTACCAATCCCTTGAATATTAGTTCTTCAACTTGACGCTGAATCTCTTGAGTTTCTTTGGGATTTGTCCTGTAGGCTGGTTTATTAGGTAGAATGGATCCTGGGATAAGGTCAATATGATGTTGAATATCACGTTTGGGGGTAAACCCGAAGGTATCTCATCTGGAAATAGGTGACTGAACTGATTCAATATGACCTTGGCTATGGGATGGGATGGAAGTGGTGTTTCTTGCTCATCTTGTACTTGCAATATCCATTCTTTCAAGGCCTTGAACTCATGTTGAGAGGCCTTTAAAAGTGGTTCAACATATGTCAAAAGCAAGTCAGATTGATTTTGGCTTTTTTGTGGCTTCATTTTGTGGAGTTCGGATGGTGACATAGGATTCAGGGTAATCTTCTTGCCATCTTTGGTAAAAGAATAAGTATTAAGATAACCATTATGCATAACTTTCCTGTCATACATCCATGGTCGTCCTAACAGAATATGACAAGCATCCATGGGGATAACATCACACCAAAGTTCATCTTGGTAGTTCTTACCAAGAGAGAATGAAATCAAGCAACGAGAGTTAACTTGTAATCCCTTGCCTTGATTTAACCATTGAATGTTGTATGGGTGTGGGTGTGCCGTGGACTGAAGGTTCAGTTTCTCAATCATGCTTAATGAAACAACGTTGGCACAACTTCCTCCATCGATGATTAACGAACACACTTTGCCTTGGACTGTACACCGTGAGTGAAAGATGTTCTTACGTTGTTCATCCTTAGCAACTCGTTGATTGCTCAATACCCTTCGAATTACTAGCATCTCACCTTCATCTGCGTTTTCCACAAACTCCTCCTGATCATCTTCATGATCGCTCTCAGCATCTTCTTCCTTTTCCTCTTCTTTCTCCTCGGCAAATTCTCCCTCTATGGCTTCCCATTCAGCTAAGGTGACTACCTTTCGACTAGGACAATCAGAAGCAATATGTCCTAAGCCTTGGCACTTGTAACACCTTCTTTGGCTTACGGGGTATGGGTTTGGACGTGGGGGGGTTTGGTGGTGGTGGCCTTTGAGGAGCTTGGTTCTTTTGTGGGTTAGATGGGAAAGGGGTAGATGATTTAGGCTGAGGTGTGGTACTCCCCTTGTTTAAGGGTTGCCCACGGTTTGGTGCAGAATAGGGCTTGAATGAATCACGAACATTCATCCTAGACTTTCTTTGTTGCTCCACCTTATGTGCTAGGAAACACACTTCATCAAAGGTGGCATAAGCTTGCAACTCAACCACGTTGGCTATCTTAGGATCAAGCCCTCCTAGGTAACGAACCATGGTTTGCTCTTCAGGCTCATGAATATCACATTTGATCATGAGTTTCTCAAACTCACGAGTATATTCTTCAACACTCATCTTGCCTTGATCCAAATGGTGAAAGAGCATATATTGATCTTGGACATACGTGGAAGGCAAAAACCGTGCCTTCATCTTGGCTTTCATCTTGTCCCAAGTAGCAATTTTACTCTTCCTTTCTCTAGTTCTCTTAGCATTAAGGTTTGCCCACCATAAGGAGGCATATTTCCTTAGTCTAAGAGCAACTATTTTGACTTTCTTATCCTCTGGAATCTCCTTGAATTCAAAGATACGTTCCACTGTTTGTAACCATTCAATGAACTCATCAGGATCCAGCTTACCCTCGAACTCAGGAATGTCAACCTTGATCTCATTAGAGTTGAAAGTAGGTCGTGCTCTTCTTTGTATTCTTTTGAATGGCACTTCCTCTTCAGATAACGCATTGCTAGCTTCCTCTTCATAGCTATAATCTGTTCCAATCCGAATGCTTGGTGATTCTTGAAGTTTCTGCTTTTGTTTCATGTGGTTTCCAAGCTGTTTCCTCAAGTACTCATTTCGAGCCTTAAGTTCTTGATTACTCACACTTAGTTCTTGCATTTTCTTGGAAAGAACCTCAAGTCTTTCTTCCATAGACATGCTAGCACTCATTGTGATCGTAGGAAGGAACGGTTTATGCTTGACTGTGTTTGAAATGATTTCAGAGATAGGCTGGGAAAGGCGTGGGGTTCAGGCCAGGTTCTGAACTTGCTCTGATACCAAAATTGATGTAAGTCTCAAGGGAAAGAAGCAACCCAAGTTACTCACGTCAAGGAATACTAGAAAACAAACAAACACTCACGGCCAGGGGGGGCACGGTCGTGCTTGAAGACACGGGTGCCAACTTGCTGCCTAGCCTAGGAAGTTCCTTCTTCACGGTTTGAGGTAGCTTTGAAGATTAATGGAAGTTTGATGCAATTGGCTTCGTCATGGTCTTGATTTTGTGTGGAAATAAGTAAACAAAGGAGTAAAGGAAGTGAGTAAAGAAATGAGGGTTCAAACACTAAGAAGATCAAGAGGGAGCTCACGGTTTGAGAGGAGAGAAACCAAGAGCTAGCTTAAGAACTTCAAGTGTGTTTAATGAATTTTGGATAGTTCTAAGCTAGATGATTAGATAAGATACACCACTAATCACTTAGCTTAGGGCCCTTAATCTTGGATTAGGATAAGATACACCACCTAATCAAGATCAAGACTCACTTGGTCACCACCTTAATCGGCCACAATTAAGGATAAGCAAGTTAAGTGTTTAAGAAATCACAAGACACAAGGTCTTTACTCTCAACTGAATTATCAACTCTATTTTCTTCAAATGAACATACAAGGCTTTTATATGGCCTTGAGAGTACACGAATGAGCTTTCCTTCCTAGGGAGGAAAGTCATTAAGCTTGCTAATCACTACCTAGCACACGGTTTAATCTAATACAAACCAAAGCTGAAAAGTTTATATTACAAAGCACTTAATTTATCTTCCTAAGCCTTTTCCTTTGCATTAAGGAATGTAAATGACTCAATTTCCCAGCTAGGAAGGCAAGAGTGCACGGCTAGCCACCTCAAAAGGACTGAAAAATGCATGTGTGCTATGTCATGCTTGAGTGGTCGAATGAGAGCTTGCAAAATGGTGGTGTTTCACTTGCTCCACGTGTCTCTCTCACAAGTAGCTGAGTGGTGTTTCATCAAGCAGCTCGAAATGACCTAGTTGGCAGTCTTCCACCTTAAGCAAACCCCTTGAAGGAGGAAAACTACTAGGCTAAGTAACCGGGTGTCAGTCAGCCGGTTTCTGCCTCAACTTGCAACGCATGCTTGACACTTCAAATGATGACTAATTGCTACGTTTCTTACATGGTTGGAAACCTCAAGATGTCTAGTTTGCCCTCCAATTGGAATCGTAGCATTTGGACGTCATTTGCCCCCTGAACAAACCAGAAAACCAAAACCGTGCATTTTGCAGTGCAATCCGGACAGGTTCAAGAGATGAACTGTTTTAAGTAACCAATTGAATTCCAAATGATATGAAACCAATTGGACTTAAAAGCTAACATCCTGAACTTGATAATCATCCAAAAAACGGGCACCAAAATGTGCCTTAGGCCGATGTAATAAGATAACAAAAACCGGGTAAAAATCTGGATGAGAACCCGGGTGCATCACCGTGCGCCTTTTCCATCAAGTGACTCATGGCCGTGACTTTGGAGTTGATTTCTTGATTATTTTGGATCAATGAAACATTACTAGACCTTGAGGATGGACCTCCATCAGTTCATCTTGGCAGTTCTTACCAAGAGAGAATGAAATCAAACAACGAGAATTAACCTGTATTCCCTTGCTTTGATTTAGCCATTGAATGTTGTATGGGTGTGGATGTGCCGTGGCCTGAAGGCTCAATTTTTCAATCATACTCAACGAAACAATGTTGGCACAGCTTTCTCCATCGATGATTAAGGAACAAACTTTGCCTTGGACTGTACACCGTGTGATGGAGACCATCATGAACGGCCCAAAGACCATCAAGCCCAACCCAAGGAAGACCCAATCAAGCTTCAAGAAGTCAAAGACGTGGCAAAACTCTGTAGAAAAGATTTATTCCTTCCGAAAGAATTAGTGCCCGATTCGTCCCTGCGGAAGGTAATTTCTGTGGTAACTTTTGGACAAGCTCAAGTAGACCCACAACTTGAGGGCCCATATGCTTTGGAAGCTTAAGATTTCAGCTTTAAAGTAAGCCCAAGTTTGTTTAATTTGGACGTCATTTGATTGGGCAAAATATCACTCAAAGGTACATTATTCTGATCCAGTCCAGTCTGAGATAGGTGCATTGTTTGGGCCATAACTTTTAAACCGCTTATCCAAATTGAGCAAATGAGCCCATTCTGGAAAATAGACTTCCAGGGCTTTCTAGAAAGCCCAAGAACGCGTGTTTTGGCCGAGTATTCTGGAAGATATACTCTGTTGAAGTTGAGGCAGCTGCAAGGATTAATTCTGGGAAAGTGAAGAGTCTTCGGTTACATGTGTTTGTGTGGCTGATATTGTGCACGTTTTGGAGGCTTCTAGATGGAGATAATCAGCTGATAGAAATCCTAGAATATTCCTTGTAACCTCCCCCACCCCTTTTATGATGAGTCTTTTCATTTTACTTAGTCTTTTCATTGGCTAGTTTTAATTGTTAGGAGTTGTTGAGTCTTTTGGTTGTCTTTTGCTGAGCTTATAAAAGAGGAGGGGCGTGTGATGCTTGTCATTCAGATTGTATGAGATTTCCAAAAGCAATACAAGTACTTTGAGTGTGTTTCTCAAAAGTGCATCTAAAATTCCTAGTTCTATATCTTGAATTGTGGCAAATTCAAGTGGTGTTCTAGGTTCTCTATCTTCTCCATTGGAGTGATTCCTCGGTTAAGACAAGAGAATTAGCCCCAGATCAAGTCATTGAGTGGCTCCGTGAAGGATTATCTCAATTACAAGGTCTTGTTCTATCCTTTTCTTGTGTGGTGAAGATCTTCTTCCATCTCATCCATCTTTCATTTCTCTTTTCACTTTGGTTTGTTTTGAGTTTGAGTTTGATTTGGATCACTTTCCACGCACACATACATCAATTGGTATCAGAGCAAAGGTTTTTAAGTGACCCACATCACACCCAAATACATCCCAAAAGTCAAAATATAAAAACACCCCTGCAACAGCTTCACCCACAAACCCGAACCTACGCACGGTCGCCCGCGCTAAGGAGCACGACCGTGCCTCCGTCAAAATCTGCATTTCACAAGTCGAAGCAAAGCACGGCCACCGCGTGCCTCACTGCACGCCCGTGCCACCTTCCCCAGCAGCATTTTCTCCCCCCAAATCACTTCAACATGTCTACTAAGTCTACAAGAAGCGATCAAGCAAGAGTAGAGGAGTTGGAAGCCCAGGTTACGTATCTCCAGATACAACTTGGCCAACTCTTAGAGGAGAAAAGAAGGTGGGTTCATAGCCCCACACCCTCTCACCCTCATGAACCGGTGGTCGAATCTGAAGAGGAAGTCCTCCACTCCCGTGCCAATTCAAGTGATGAGGAAGCCCCATGGAGACGAAAGCAAGGAGGCAATATTGGTGGTGTCCGAATTGACATCCCCGAATTTGAAGGTCAACTTGACCCGGATTTGTTCCTCGATTGGTTGCATACCATTGAGCGAATCTTTGAGTACGAGGACATCCCGGAGGACAAGAAGGTAAAACTTGTAGCCCTTAAACTCAGAAAATATGCTTCAATTTGGTGGGCTAATCTTGGAGCTAAAAGAGCAAGGAATGGAAAGGGAAAAATCAGAACTTGGGCCAAAATGAAAGAAAAGCTTAAGGCCAAGTTTCTTCCCTCTCACTATGTGCAAGACAATTATCTCAAGCTCCATCGACTCAAGCAAGGATCCAAGAGTGTGGAAGAATACACTCGGGAGTTTGAACAACTCCTACTCAAATGTGATTTGAAAGAAGACGACTCACAAACCTTGGTAAGATACTTGACCGGTCTTGATGAGTCCATTGCTCATGTAATTGAGTTGCAACCCTATTCATCCCTAGATGACTTGAGTTCTCTAGCCTATAAGGTAGAGCAACAAAAGAAATCTAAGGGAAAGAGCATCTTGTCCAAACCTCTTTCTCGTCCCCACTCCACACAAAGACCTCCCTACTACCCTCCTAGACCTCAAAACCCTCCACAAGCCAAAAACACCACTCCAACCCCTCCTAAGCCCTCCACACAAGAGCCCAAATCCAAGGACAAGGTTCGATGTTTTCGTTGCCAAGGAATGGGACACTATGCCTCAGAGTGTCCAAACAAAAGGATTGTTTCCTTAGCAGAATATCAAGAAGCATGTGAAGAACATGCATATGAAGAAGAAGAAGGAGAACATTTTGAAGAAGGAAGCTTGGAAGAAGTTGAAGAAGGCCCCGATGAAGGAGAATTGCTAGTCATCTGCCGGGCACTGAATGGATTTGCCACTCAAGAAGACATGGAGCAAAGAGAAGCTATATTCCACACAAGGTGTACCGTGGGAAACAAGGTATGCTCCCTCATTATTGATGGTGGAAGTTGTGCCAATGTTGCTTCCAAGACTATGGTTGATAAGCTCAAGCTGCAAGTCTCTCCTCGCCCCAATCCCTACACCATTCAATGGTTGAACCAAGGCAAGGGTTTGCAAATCACTCACCGATGTCTTGTTTCTTTTTCAATTGGGAAAAATTATAAGGATGAGATATGGTGTGACATTGTCCCTATGGATGCTTGTCATATTTTGTTGGGTAGACCGTGGCTATTTGATAGAAGTGTCATCCATGATGGCCGAATGAACACTTATTCTTTCCAAAAAGACCACAAAAAGATTACCCTTACTCCTCTCAAAATTCCCTCCACCACTAGACCCAAAGACAATCCTCACTTGGATGTCTTTCTCACCACTCTCCTCAAATCCGAGCACCATGAATTTGAGTCTTTCAAAGACTTGATTCTTCTACAAGAGGAACCTAAGCCACCATCTCCCACACATCCACTACTCACCCCTCTCCTTCAAACCTACCATCATGTCTTTCCACAAGAGATCCCACATGGCCTTCCCCCTCCTAGATCCATCCAACACAAGATAGACCTCATTCCCGGTTCCGTTCTTCCCAACAAGCCGGCCTACCGGATGTCTCCTAGTGAAACTCAAGAAATCCAAAGACAAGTAGATGACCTCTTGTCCAAGGGTTTAATTCGGGAGAGTTTGAGTCCATGTGCCGTGCCCGCCCTCCTTGTTCCTAAAAAGGACGGTAGCATGCGCATGTGTGTGGATAGCCGGGCTATTAACAAAATCACTATCAAGTACCAGTATCCTTTTCCAAGATTGGAAGATCTACTTGATGAACTCCATGGAGCCGCTATCTTTTCCAAGATTGATTTACGAAGTGGCTACTATCAAATCCGGATCTTTGAAGGTGATGAATGGAAAACCGCCTTTAAGACTAAAGGAGGTTTGTATGAGTGGCTTGTGATGCCATTTGGGCTTACTAATGCCCCTAGTACTTTCATGAGGCTTATGAACCAAGTTCTAAAGTCCCTCATTGGCATTTGTGTTGTTGTCTACTTTGATGATATTTTGGTCTATAGCAAGACCAAAGAAGAGCATGCCCAACACTTGCAACAAGTTTTGGAGATCCTTTCTCAAGAGCAACTCTATGGCAATATGGAGAAATGTTATTTCTTCACCCCTCAAGTGGTATTCTTGGGTTTCATTGTGTCCGCCCAAGGTCTTCAAGTTGATGATAGCAAGATCAAGGCTATCCAAGAATGGCCTACTCCTACATCTATCACTCAAGTAAGGAGTTTCCATGGCCTAGCATCATTCTACCGGAGATTCATCCGAAATTTCAGCACCATTGTGGCTCCTATGACCGAGGTAATTAAAGGCAAAGAATTTTTTTGGAACGAGCAAGCACAACAAGCCTTTGAAGAGATCAAGAAGAAACTCACTAGTGCTCCCGTCCTAGCCTTGCCCGATTTTGCCAAAGTTTTTGAAGTTGAATGTGATGCATCCGGGGTAGGAATTGGAGCTGTCCTATCTCAAGAGAAGAGACCCACTGCCTTCTTTAGTGAGAAGCTCAACGATGCCAAGAAGTACTCCACCTACGACAAGGAGTTTTATGCTATCATTAGAGCATTGGAGCATTGGCGTCATTATCTTGTTGGAGGAGAATTCATTCTCCATTCTGATCATGAGGCTCTCAAGTACATTCAAGGACAACACAAACTCAGCCCTAGACATGCTAAATGGGTAGAGTATCTTCAGTCCTTCCATTTCACCATCCAACATAAGGCGGGGACTCTCAACAAAGGAGCCGATGCACTCTCTCGTAGGTACTTGTTACTCTCCACTTTGAGTACTAAAGTACTTGGTTTTGAGATTGTGAAAGACTTGTACTCCAAAGATGATGATTTCAAGGAAATTTTTGAGAAGTGTTCTAAGCACCCCCATGGGTGGTTTCACTTAGAAGATGGGTTCCTATTTAAAGGCTCACGCCTTTGCATTCCTCAATGTGGATTTAGAGAGCTCCTTATCCAAGAGCTACATGGAGGAGCCCTAGCCGGCCATTTCGGTGTAGAGAAGACAAGAGCAATGTTGAAGGAACACTACTATTGGCCAAAGCTATCAAGAGATGTAGAGAATTTCATCAAAAGATGTTCTACTTGTCAAATGGCTAAGAGCCATGCATTGCCCCAAGGCTTGTACTCCCCTCTTCCTATTCCTCAAGCCCCTTGGGAAGATATTAGTTTGGACTCATTACGGGTTTGCCTAGAACCCAAAGGAACAAGGATTCCATTATAGTAGTTGTGGACCGATTTTCCAAGATGGCGCATTTCATTCCTTGCCACACTACTAATGATGCTACTCAAGTGGCTAACTTGTACTTTAAGGAAATTGTGAGACTACATGGCATTCCTAAGAGTATGGTATCCGATCGTGACACTAAGTTCCTTAGTCACTTTTGGCTCACTTTGTGGCGTAAATTGGGTACTCAACTCAAGTTTAGCACAACATGTCATGATGGAGGTCCATCCCCTAGCATGATCCATGGCCAGCAAGGAAGCCCAAAGAGTCCAAGTTCCACGTCCAAAATGCAAAGAATCAGCCTAGGAACACAAGGGAACTTTTTTGTCAAAACTGGAATTTCAGGCGTGCACAAACCCGGTTTTGTGCACCTGATTTCCTAACCTTCCCAAGGCTGAAATGGGGTTGCAGGAAGCCTAAGTTTAAGTTCAAGATGTGCTCTTTCCATCAAGACCTCTTGCAAGTCATTTGGAGATCATTTGGTACCTCAAAACCTCAAGCCAAGTCAGACACTACATCCTGGCCAGAAACTGGACTGTCCGAAATCAAGGGCTGTTTTGGTGGACCATTTCTCCTCTATTTGGTTTGAAACGTTTATGGCTTAAAAGTACTTTAAAAATATTATCAAATGGCCATAAAAAAACTCAGCCAAATTACACACATGTGGAGCTATTAACCACCAAAACATTGCACAAAACACCCTTTTATCCAGCCCATGCCCAGCCGGTACAAGAGAGAGAGGAATGAGGTGTTTTTGCTCTTTTCCATGCTTAGCCACTTGCAAGAATCACCATGAGGAGTGCCAAGCTGCCAAGGAAGCTTCCAATCACCCCAAGGTCGACACATCATCCTCAAGATTAGCATAGAAGAGGTGTCAAGTGGAGGATGCATCTAACCTTTTTTGCTTTGATTTGATCTTTGTATTTTTGCCTAGTTTAGCTTGTAGTGCAACCTAAGGCCTATGTTTGTACCTTGAAGATTGTATTAAATTCCCCCCCAAGGCCCTTTGACCGGGCACACTCATGCAAACATAGTGAATGAAGTTGAGCATTGCTCCTTTGAACTCTCAAACTCTCTTCTAGCTTATCTCTTCCTTTGGCCGGGTTGAGTGGTGATCTAGCAAGAGTCTTAACTCCTTCTTGGTGGTGTTTCTGTATCCAAGGGGTGGTTAAGGGCCCTAACATCTTTCCTTGGTGGTGTTTCTGTATCCAAGGTTGGTGTTAGTTCCGGTTACTTATCCAAGTCTAAGGTGAGTTTGAGGATTCAAAGTTGCCTTGAACTTCTTGCACTTTCCTTCCATCTTCCCCATCCTCTTGGCTTTCCCTTGAGGATACATCATACTTGGTATCAGAGCTAAGGCTTCCCTAGGCCTAAGCTTGCTGCCCAACACCCTTCCAAACACCCAAACACATTTCCCCCACAAAAAAGCCAAAACCGTGCTCCACGGGTTTTCACCGCCCAGAACATCGGCACGGCTGCCCCGTGCCAAAGCGCACGACCGTGCCACCCTCACATCCCAGCCACACTTCATTTTCACCCATAGCCAGCACCTCAGCATGGCCACCCCGTGCCATGTCACACGACCGTGCCACCCCTTTTCCAGCAACATCTCAACTTCACTCCCGTCCAGAACCAGAGCACGGCCACCTCGTGCCTCACAGCACGCCCGTACCACATTCAGGCCGTGAAGTTCCTCCTTGTTTCAACGTGAGCACTACTAGCATGACCATGGAGGAGAAGTTTGAGGCTCTCATGAGGAATTATGAGGCCTTGAGGCTACAAAATGAAGAGATCAAAGGTCAGAACGAGTATTTGAGACGACAACTCGGAGATTCCTTGAAGCAAAAGCGTAAGGAGATTAGAAGCTCTCGATCTTCTAACTCCTCCGACTCCGAGCCAGAAGCAAGAGAAGCCCCACACTTGAGCTCATCAAGTGAAGAGGAGGCTTATGGAAGATCAAGAAGAGGAAGGCGAACAACCTCTCACCATGGAGACATTAGAGTGGAGATTCCAGAATTTGAAGGGAAGCTAGACCCCGATGAGTTCTTGGAATGGATGCAAACCGTTGAGAGGATCTTTGACTACAAAGAGATTTCGGAGGGAAATAAGGTAAAACTTGTGGCCCTTAAACTTCGTAAATATGCTTCTCTTTGGTGGTCCAACCTTTGTGCTAAGAGAGCTAGGCAAGGGAAGGGAAAAATTCGAACATGGGAAAAGATGAAAGCCAAACTCAAAGCCCGTTTCTTACCCCCACCTTACCTACAAGACAATTACTCCTAACTTCACAACCTTACCCAAGGGAACTTGAGTGTCGAGGAATACACTAGGGAATTTGAGAAGTTGATAATCAAATGTGACTTGAGGGAGCCCGAAGAGCAAACCATAGCGAGGTATTTGGGTGGGTTAGATCCTAGATATGCTCATGTGGTAGAATTGCAACAATACACCACTTTTGATGAGGTGTGCGTCCTAGCCCACAAAGTTGAACAACAAAGGAAATCCAAGCTCTACAAAAGAGAACCTCCCAAACCCTTTCCCAAGAGCCAACCTTTCAATAAGGGGAGCTCTTATCCACCTCCCAAACCCGCGGTTACTACACCCCCACCTCCACAAAAGAACCAAGCTCCCCAAAAGACTCCACCGTCCCAAAACCGTCCCAACCCTAAGCCAAATGACCAAAGAAGATGTTTCAAGTGTCAAGGTCTTGGGCATATTGCTTCGGAGTGTCCAAATAGGAGAGTTATCACCTTGGCCGAGTGGGATGAGAGAAGAGAAGAAGAGGAAGTAGAGGAGGAAGAAAGAGAAGGTGTGTATTACATGGAGGAACAAGAGGAAGTGATTGAGGAGGCGGATGAACGAGAGTTACTTGTATTGAGGAGAGCCTTGAGTACCAAAAAAGGAGAGCATGAAGAACAAAGAGAGAACATCTTCCATACAAGATGCACCATTCACGGCAAAGTGTGTTCCCTCATCATTGATGGTGGGAGTTGTGCAAATGTAGCATCCTCAACCATGGTGGAGAAGCTTGGCCTTCAAGCTTCGGCTCATCCTCACCCCTACAACATTCAATGGCTAAATCAAGGTAAGGGGTTGCAAGTTAATTCAAGATGCTTGATTTCATTTTCCATTGGCAAGCACTATCATGATGAGTTGTGGTGTGATATCATCCCTATGGATGCTTGTCACCTTTTGTTGGGAAGACCATGGTTATTTGACCGGAAAGTCATGCATGATGGCTACTTGAACACCTACACTTTCCACAAGGATGGGAGAAATATCACCCTTGCCCCATTAAGCCCTTCCCAACTCCACAAAAGCAAGCCCCAACCAACCCATGACCGTTCGGATATGCTTCTAACTGTGAGTGAGCCTCTCCTTAAGGCTTCTCACCATGAATTCAAAGCCTTTAGGGAGTGGATCCTAGCCACCCTTGAAGAGTCCGAAACCACCACCCCATCACACCCCCTAGCCCTTTCCCTCCTTGAACACTTTAGCCATGTCTTTCCCGAAGAAATACCTCCCAGCTTACCTCCACAAAGAACCATCCAACACCACATAGATCTCATACCCGGTTCCATCCTCCCAAATAAACCGGCATACCGAGCCAACCCCAAGGAAACC
The DNA here is from genome assembly GCA_029747015.1 of Carnegiea gigantea. Lineage (NCBI taxonomy): Eukaryota > Viridiplantae > Streptophyta > Magnoliopsida > Caryophyllales > Cactaceae > Carnegiea > Carnegiea gigantea. The sequence goes on from JAKOGI010002836.1 coordinate 42,955, forward strand.
ATGGAAATCCAAAGGCAAGTTGATGAGCTTATGGATAAGGGGTTGATTAGGCAAGTTGATGAGCTTATGGATAAGGGGTTGATTAGAGAGAGCTTGAGCCCTTGTGCGGTTCCGGCCCTCCTTGTTCCAAAGAAAGATGGGAGCATGTGCATGTGTGTTGATAGTAGGGCAATCAACAAAATAACCATCAAGTATAGATATCCAATTCCCCACCTTGAAGACATGCTTGATGAGTTATATGGTTCTAGTGTGTTCTCTAAAGTGGACTTGAGAAGTGGCTACTATCAAATCCGCATTAGAGAGGGAGATGAGTGGAAGACGGCCTTCAAAACCAAAGGAGGCTTGTATGAGTGGCTAGTCATGCCATTCGGTTTGTCAAATGCTCCAAGTACCTTCATGCGGCTCATGAACCAAGTGTTCCGGCCCTTTATTGGCAAATTTGTTGTGGTGTATTTTGATGACATCCTCATCTATAGCAAGAATGAAGAAGAGCACCTTCAACATCTCACCCAAGTCATGAAGGTCCTAGAAGAAGAAAAGCTCTATGGTAACCTCAAGATGTGCACCTTTTTCACTCATGAGGTGACCTTCCTTGGTTACATTGTTACAAGTGAAGGTATCAAGGTTGATGAAAGCAAAGTGGAAGCAATCCGGTCATGGCCAACCCCAACAAGCATTCATGATGTGCGAAGTTTCCATGGGCTTGCCTCCTTCTATAGGCGGTTCATAAGGAACTTTAGCACCATTATGGCCCCAATGACCGAGGTTATCAAAGGCGCAACGTTCAAGTGGACTCCCAAAGCCCAAGAAGCCTTTGAATCCATCAAGTCCAAGCTCACCCAAGCACCGGTTCTTACCTTGCCATGTTTTGACAAAGTGTTTGAGGTAGAGTGTGATGCATCCGGAGTTGGTATTGGAGGAGTACTCACTCAAGAGGGGCGGCCCTTAGCCTTCTTTAGTGAGAAGCTTTGTGACTCAAGGAGAAAATACTCCACTTATGATAAGGAGTTCTATGCAATAGTGAGGTGCCTTGAGCATTGGAATCATTACTTGGTAGCTAGTGAGTTTATCTTGCACTCCGATCATGAAGCCTTGAAATACATTCAAGGGCAACATAAACTTAACTCACGGCATGCCAAGTGGGTGGAGTTCCTCCAATCTTTCAACTTCACCATCAAGCATAAGTCCGGAAAGCTCAACCAAGGAGCCGATGCCTTGTCAAGGAGGCACTTATTGCTATTCCAACTTGATGCTTGCATTCTTGGCTTTGAGCATTTGAAGTCCTTCTATGAGAAAGATGAAGATTTGGGAGAGCTCTACAAGGAGTGTCTACGGCATCCCAAAGGAGACTTCCTTGTCCAAGATGGGTTTTTGTTCAAGGGTTCAAGATTGTGTGTGCCTAAGTGTGGCACAAGGGAGCTACTCATACGTGAGGTCCATGGAGGATCTCTTGCCGGTCACTTTGGAGAGAACAAGACCCTTATGATGCTAAGGGAACATTACTATTGGTCGAGTATGAGCAAAGATGTGCAAGATGTGTTGAAGAGATGTGCAACTTGCCAAGTTGCCAAGAGCCACCTCCTACCCCACGGCTTATACACTCCCTTACCTACTCCCAACCATCCTTGGGAAGATGTAAGCATGGACTTTGTTCTTGGCCTCCCAAGAACACAACGAGGTAAGGATTCCATTTTCGTGGTTGTTGATCGTTTTTCTAAGATGGCCCATTTCATACCTTGTACCAAGACCAATGATGCCACCCACATTGCCGAATTATATTTCAAGGAAGTAATGAGGTTGCATGGCATCCCTAGATCCATTGTTTCGGATAGGGATACCAAGTTCCTTAGCCATTTTTAGGTGACACTTTGGAAGAAGATGGGAACCAAGCTCAAGTATAGCACTTCATGCCACCCTCAAACGGATGGGCAAACCGAAGTCACCAACCGGACTTTGGGAACCCTTCTAAGAGTGCTAGTGAAGTCCAACCTCAAAGCTTGGGACTTAGCCTTGCCTCATGCCGAGTTCGCTTTCAACAAAACACCTAGCAAGGCCACGGGTATGTCCCCATTCAAGGTAGTTTATGGGTTGGATCCTTCGAGTCCCCTTGATCTTGTTCCAAGGGAGATGAATGAGAAGCCTCACATGGAGGCTAGCAAGCGAGTTGAAGAGATCCAAAAGCTCCATGAGACCGTGAGGTCCAAGATAGAGAAGGCCAATGCATCCTTCAAGGACCATGCCAACAAACATAGGAAGAAGATGGTGTTCCACCCCGGTGATTTGGTATGGGTTCACTTGAGGAAGGAACGATTTCCTTCTAAAAGGAAGAGCAAGTTGATGCCAAGAGCCGATGGCCCCTTTGAAGTGTTAGAGCGCATCAACGACAATGCTTACAAGATCAATTTACCCAGTGAATATGGAGTTTCGGCCACCTTCAATGTAGCCGACCTTAGCCCCTATGAGGAGGATGAAAATCTTATCAATTTGAGGGCAAATTCTCTTCAACAAGGGGAGGATGATGGAGGTCCATCCCCTAGCATGATCCATGGCCAGCAAGGAAGCCCAAACAGTCCAAGTTCCACGTCCAAAATGCAAAGAATCAGCCTAGGAACACAAGGGAACTTTTTTGTCAAAACTGGAATTTCAGGCGTGCACAAACCCGGTTTTGTGCACCTGATTTCCTAACCTTCCGAAGGCTGAAATGGGGTTGCAGGAAGCCTAAGTTTAAGTTCAAGATGTGCTCTTTCCATCAAGACCTCTTGCAAGTCATTTGGAGATCATTTGGTACCTCAAAACCTCAAGCCAAGTCAGACACTACATCCTGGCCAGAAACTGGACTGTCCGAAATCAAGGGCTGTTTTGGTGGACCATTTCTCCTCTATTTGGTTTGAAACTCTTATGGCTTGAAAGTACTTTAAAAATATTATCAAATGGCCATAAAAAAACTCAGCCAAATTACACACATGTGGAGCTATTAACCACCAAAACATTGCGCAAAACACCCTTTTATCCAGCCCATGCCCAGCCGGTACAAGAGAGAGAGGAATGAGGTGTTTTTGCTCTTTTCCATGCTTGGCCACTTGCAAGAATCATCATGAGGAGTGCCAAGCTGCCAAGGAAGCTTCCAATCACCCCAAGGTCGACACATCATCCTCAAGATTAGCATAGAAGAGGTGTCAAGTGGAGGATGCATCTAACCTTTTTTGCTTTGATTTGATCTTTGTATTTTTGCCTAGTTTAGCTTGTAGTGCAACCTAAGGCCTATGTTTGTACCTTGAAGATTGTATTAAATCCCCCCCCAAGGCCCTTTGGCCGGGCACACTCATGCAAACATAGTGAATGAAGTTGAGCATTGCTCCTTTGAACTCTCAAACTCTCTTCTAGCTTATCTCTTCCTTTGGCCGGGTTGAGTGGTGATCTAGCAAGAGTCTTAACTCCTTCTTGGTGGTGTTTCTGTATCCAAGGGGTGGTTAAGGGCCCTAACATCTTTCCTTGGTGGTGTTTCTGTATCCAAGGTTGGTGTTAGTTCCGGCTGGTTATCCAAGTCTAAGGAGAGTTTGAGGATTCAAAGTTGCCTTGAACTTCTTGCACTTTCCTTCCGTCTTCCCCATCCTCTTGGCTTTCCCTTGAGGATACATCATGTCATCCCCAAACCGATGGACAAACTGAAGTCGCTAATAGGACTTTGGGTACTTTACTACGAGTCCTTGTGAAGAAGCATTTGAAGAATTGGGATGAGTTGTTGCCCCATGCCGAGTTTGCATTCAATCGAGTGCCTAGCAAGTCCACCCAACTCTCTCCTTTTCAAGTTGTCTATGGCTATAATCCCAGGAGTCCGTTGGATCTTATTCCTATTCCCACTCCTACAAAACTTAGTTGGGAAGCCGAGAAACGAGCCAAGGAAATTCAAGAACTTCATGCTCGCGTTCGTGACAACATAGCCAAGGCTAATGAGAGAGCCATGCAAAGCGCCAACAAGCACCGGCAAGAGGTACATTTTCAGCCTGGAGACTTGGTTTGGATTCACCTGCGAAAGGAACGTTTTCCTTCTAAAAGAAAATCTAAGTTGATGCCTCGATCCGATGGGCCCTTTGAGATCCTTGAGAAGGTTGGGCCTCATGCTTACAAGGTTGATCTTCCCGGAGATTATGGAGTTTCAGCAACATTCAATGTCTCCGACCTTAGCCCTTATTTTACTGATGAGCCCCTTCCTAGTTTGAGGGCAAACTTTCACTCGCCCGGGGGGAATGATGGAGACCATCATGAACGGCCCAAAGACAATCAAGCCCAGCCCAAGGAAGACCCAATCAAGCTTCAAGAAGTCAAAGACGTGGCAAAACTCTGTAGAAAAGTTTTATTCCTTCCGAAAGAATTAGTGCCCGATTCATCCCTGCGGAAGGTAATTTCTGTGGCAACTTTTGGACAAGCTCAAGTAGACCCATAACTTGAGGGCCCATATGCTTTGGAAGCTTAAGATTTCAGCTTTAAAGTAAGCCCAAGTTTGTTTAATTTGGACATCATTTGATTGGGCAAAATATCACTCAAAAGTACATTATTCTGATCTAGTCCAGTCTGAGATAGGTGCATTGTTTGGGCCATAACTTTTAAACCGCTTATCCAAATTGAGCAAATGAGCCCATTCTGGAAAATAGACTTCTAGGGCTTCTCAGCAAGCCCAAGAACGCATGTTTTGGCTGAGTATTCTGGAAGATATACTCTGTTGAAGTTGAGGCAGCTGCAAGGATTAATTCTGGGAAAGTAAAGAGTCTTCGGTTACATGTGTTTGTGTGGCTGATATTGTGCACGTTTTGGAGGCTTCTAGATGGAGATAATCAGCTGATAGAAATCCTATAATATTCCTTGTAACCTCCCCTACCCCTTTTATGATGAGTCTTTTCATTTTACTTAGTCTTTTCATTGGCTAGTTTTAATTGTTAGGAGTTGTTGAGTCTTTTGGTTGTCTTTTGCTGAGCTTATAAAAGAGGAGGGGCATGTGATACTTGTCATTCAGATTGTATGAGATTTCCAAAAGCAATACAAGTACTTTGAGTGTGTTTCTCAAAAGTGCATCTAAAATTCCTAGTTCTATATCTTGAATTGTGGCAAATTCAAGTGGTGTTCTAGGTTCTCTACCTTCTCCATTGGAGTGATTCCTCGGTTAAGACAAGAGAATTAGCCCCAGATCAAGTCATTGAGTGGCTCTGTGAAGGATTATCTCAATTACAAGGTCTTGTTCTATCCTTTTCTTGTGTGGTGAAGATCTTCTTCCATCTCATCCATCTTTCATTTCTCTTTTCACTTTGGTTTGTTTTGAGTTTGAGTTTGATTTGGATCACTTTCCACGCACACATACATCACCGTGAGTGAAAGATGTTCCCACGTTGTTCATCCTTAGCAACTCGTTGGTTACTCAATACCCTTTGAATTACTAGCATTTCACCTTCATTTGCGTTCTCTACAAACTCCTCCTGATCATCTTCATGATCGTTCTCAACATCTTCTTCCTTTTCCTCCTCTTTCTCTGCGGCAAACTCTCCCTCTATGGCTTCCCATTCAGCTAAGGTGACTACCTTTCGACTAGGACAATCAGAAGCAATATGTCCTAAGCCTTGGCACTTGTAACACCTTCTTTGGCTTACGGGATATGGGTTTGGACGTGGGGGGTTTGGTGGAGGTGGCCTTTGAGGAGCTTGGTTCTTTTGTGGATTAGATGAGAAAGGAGTTGATGGTTTAGGCTGAGGTGTGGCACTCCCCTTGTTAAAGGGTTGCCCACGGTTTGGTGTAGAATAGGGCTTGAATGAATCACGAATATTTAGCCTGGATTTTCTTTGTTGTTCCACCTTATGTGGTAGAACACATATTTCGTCAAAGGTGGTATAGGCTTGCAACTCAACCATGTTGGCTATCCTAGGATCAAGCCCTCCTAGGTAACGAACCATGGTCTGTTCTTCAGGCTCATGAATATCACACTTAATCATGAGTTTTTCAAACTCACGTGTGTATTCTTCCACGTTCATTTTGCCTTGAGTGAGATGATTAAAGAGCATGTAGTTGTCTTGGACATAAGTGGATGATAAAAACCGTGTCTTCATCTTAGATTTCAATTTGTCCCAAGTAATGATCTTGCTCTTCCTTTTCTCTAGTTCTCTTAGCATTGAGGTTTGTCCACCATAAGGAGGCATATTTTCTTAGTCTAAGAGTAACCAATTTCACCTTCCGATCCTCTGGAATCTCCTTGTACTCGAAAATTCGCTCAACAGTTTATACCCATTCAAGGAACTCATCTGGGTCAAGCTTACCCTCAAACTCAGGAATTTCAACTTTGAAATCATTTGAGTTGAAAGTAGGCCGTGTTCTTCTTCTCGTCCTTTCGAATGGTACATCATCTTCAGAGAAAGATAACGCATTGCTAGCTTCCTCTTCACTTCCATAATGCGTTCCTATTCGCTCACTTCCCTCTTGAAGCTTTTGTTTTTGTTTCATGTTATCTCCAAGCTATTTTCTCAAGTACTCATTTCGAGCCTTAAGTTCTTGATTGGATATAGAGATTTCATGCGTCTGCTTGGCCATTGCTTCAAGTTTCTCTTCCATGGTCATGCTAGAACTCATGTTGGAAGTTTGGATGAACAGGATTGTGTTTGAGTTTCAGATTTAGAGATAAGCTGGGAAAGGCGTGTGGTAGGATCCAGGCAAGGATGAACTTGCTCTGATACCAAAAATGATGTAAGTCTCAAAGGTAGGAACAACCCAAGCTAACTTACAACAAGAACACAACCAAAATAAGTGGAAAACTCACGAACCAAGGGGGCACGGTCGTGCTTAAGGACACGGTGTGCCCGTGCCAAATTTCTGCCCTTCACGCCTAAAGTTTGTGATTTCTCACAGTTTGAAGTGGTTTTGTGTTTGGGCTAAAAACTGAATCAAAGCAAGAAGTCTTGGCCTTGATTAAGCTTGAAAAGAGTATGAGAAAGGGTAGGAAATGTGTGGAATGAAAAGAATGAGAAGTTCACTTATTAGAACACAAAAGAGAGCTTATGGTTTAAGGAATCCAAAAGCTAGCTTTATGAACTTTAAGTGAATTCAATGTGTTTGGGATAGTTCTAAGCTTTGTGATTCGATAAGATACACCACCAATCACCTAGCTTAGGGCCCTTAATCTTTGATTAGGATACAGATACACCACCTAATCAATAATTAAGACTCACTTGAACACCACCTTAATCGGCCTAATTAAGGATAAGCAAGTTAAGTGTTTAAGAGGAACTCAAGACACAAAGTCTTTTTTTTTAAGTTTTAAACTCAAAATCTGATTGATGAAGTGAAAAGTACACGGCCTTATATGGCCACTAAAGTCATGAAACAACCTTTCCCTCTAAGGGAGGAAAGGTATTAGTCTAGCTAAGCACACTTATACACGGTTTAACTAAAACAAAGTAAAACCGGTACAATCAAGCTTAATACACAAGTTTACTTATCCTAAGACCTTTCTTAATATCTAGGGCATAATTGTGACTCATTTTCCTTCCTTGGAGGGCAAAGGTACATGGCTGCCACCTAGCAAAAGGCGGCTGAATTCGAGCTTGACATGTGTGTTGGTCGTGGCTGAATATATGCTAGCAAAATGTCTTCTTCTTCATGCTTCCACGTGTCTTACTCCTATGTGGCTGAGTGGCAGCTTACCAAGCAGCTCAATGTGACCAAGGAGGCAAGCACACACCTTAAGCAAACCCCTTGAAGGAGGAAAACTACTAGGCCCGGGTGTCAACCAGCCGGTTTCTGCCTCAACTTGTCACGCATGCTTGACACATCAAATGCTGACTAATGGCTACGTTTCTTACATGGATGGAAACCTCAAGATGTCTAGATTACCCTCATTTTTTAATCATAGCATTCGGACATCATTTGCTCCTTGAATCAGCCTGATTCCCAAAACCGTGCAGATTGGACTCCAAAACAGCACAGGTTTACTAATTAGCTTAATTCACTAACCAATTGAACTCCGAATCTGGTAATTCCAATTGGAAATGAAAGCTAAGACCTCAAGCTTTTATTTTCCCCAAAACAAGCACTTAAACTAGGATTAAACTTGATAAATTAACCAAACAAAACCAGGTGAAAATCCAGATGAAAAACCGGGTGCATCACCTTCAATGTTCTTCACCAAACAATTAATGGCCGTGGCTTTGGAGTTGGTTTCTTGATTATTTTGTATCATGTGAACGTTCATGGACTCTATGGATGGACCTCCATCACCCCCCATGGTTAAAATCCAAGTCATATCCATTTTTGCAATGGTTAAACCAAGCCTGAAAACCGGGTCCAATTCTGTCCTTGAACCCGGTTTGATGTCCCGGCTTATTTTTGCCTCCACCGGTGGGTTTTCTTCACTTCAACTGATATGGCACGCCCCTCAAGGCTGGGCACACGTCTCAAGACACCAATGATCAGCTGCAACCTTGGGAAGAACGGCCAATGAGAGAAGAGAGACAAAGAAAGATGTTCCCTGCTTCTCATTGGACAGCGGCAAAAAAGAAAGCCACTTTTCGACTGTGCACATGCCCATTTGCTGAGTTTCTAGTTGTTTAGACTTAAGTACAAGTTAATTAAGTTGTAATAATCATTTGTCTTGCTTTCTTTACTAGTTTAAATGTACTTTGATTAGTCTTAAGCTCATTTTGCAACCGGTTAGCCCTAACCGAGGAGATTAAGGCTAATTAACACCTTTCCTCCTTAGGAGGATAAGGTGAGGTGCTTGCCTACTTGCTTGCTAGCTAGAATGATTGTGAGGCATGTAACAAAAGCAAGTTTCGGCCATTTCGGAAGGGACACTTCAGACTTGAATGAAAAACTTCCTAGAAAGCATTTAAAAGCTTTCTCTCAAATTCTTACTTGCTTATCTTAGTTTAGGCCAAACTAAGTGGTGTTCAAGTGAGTCTTAACCTTGATTAAGTGGTGATTCTGTATCTTAATCAAGATTAAGGGCCCTAAACTCAAAGGTTGGTGGTGATTCTGTATCCAATCCTAGAGTTCAGTTCTATCCTAACCGAGTTCATCTCACCGGTTTCTAAGTGAAGTTATTAGCTTGAATACTCAACTTGATTTCTTTCACTTAGTGTATCCTTCATATCCCCTCATCTATCCACTCCATTTACCTTCATTTGCATCCTTTCCCACGATTTCCATTTCACCGAAAGGCTTGAAATCCAACTAGAATTCAAGAGCCTTCATACCGTGCAAAACTAGACTCTTCTAGTTTCATGGGCGGCAAGTTGGCACGGTGTGGCCGTGCATACAAGCACGACCGTGCCACTCTAGGCCGTGACAATTCCTTAAGTTTTAGTCTCTTTTGATGTGAGGTTAGCTTGGGTCTTCTCTTCCCTTGAGCTTTACATCATGTGTTCAAAACCTGGTTCTATATCTTGAGTGTTGGCAATCTCAAGTGGTGTTCTAGATCTCTTATTCTCATCTAGGTGGTGATTAACTTTTGTATCCTAGATTGGGTTAAGGGATTGCCCAAGGTTTGGCTTGAGTGGCTCCATTGGATTATCTCAAAGTCAAGTCCTGAACTATCCTTTTTACTTTCCTTGTTTTCTCAATTACAAAAACCACAAAAATACTTAGCTTGGTCATTTGGGCTGTCTTTCACATACATCATTTGGTATCAGAGCCAAGGTTACCATTTGATCAAGTTCTTATCCCCAAAACACGTTCCCTAACCAAAACCGAGCAAACTCTCATTGCAACGGCCAGAAATCTGGCACGGCCATCCCGTGCTGTACCACATGACCGTGCCCCTCCCCAAAGTCCTAAACTGGCCCTTTTTCTACCACAAACACCCTCTCAAAATGTCATCTAGCCGATCCCATGATCGAGTTGATGAGTTGGAAGCCCAAGTAAAGTACTTTCAAACTCGACTTAGCCAACTCATGGAGGAGAAAAGAAGATGGAATCGAAGCCCCTCCCACTCACGCACTCATGAAGACTCGGATGAATTCGAGAGGGAAGAAAAGAGCTACCATTCTAACCTTAGTGACGAATATGTTCCAAGAAGACACCAAAGAAGGCAAGGAAGTAGCCTTGGCAATTTTAGGGTGGACATCCCAGAATTTGAAGGCCAACTAGACCCGGATCACTTTCTAGATTGGCTTCAAACCATTGAGCGTGTCTTTGATACAAGGATGTACCCGAAGATAAGAAGGTAAAGCTCGTTGCCCTCAAACTCCAAAAGTATGCATCTATTTGGTGGGCAAACCTTGTGGCCAAGCGAGTAAGAAATGGGAAAGGGAAGATCTGAACATGAGCTAAGATGAAAGAAAAACTCAAGTTCAAGTTCCTCCCTTCACATTATATTCAAGACAACTACTCCAAGCTCCATCACCTAAAGCAAGGCTCCAAGAGTGTTGAGGAGTATACCCGGGAGTTTGAACAACTCCTCCTCAAATGTGACTTGAGAGAAGATGATGCCCAAACAATGGTAAGGTACCTAAGTGGCTTGGATGAATCTATTGCTCATGTAATTGAATTGCATCCATATACTTCCTTAGATGATTTGAGTTCTCTTGCTTACAAAGCAGAGCAACAAAAGAAGTCTAAAGGAAAGAGCTCCATTTCTAAACCCACTCCTCCTCCTTTCTCCTCTCAAGAACCACCTCACTTTACTCCACAAAGCCAAACTGATGGGGACCATCGTGCCCAAGCTTCATCCACACATTCAGCAAACCCTCACACGCATTCAACCCCCAAGGAGGCCAAAGAAGTTCATGCCTTGGTCAGAAAACTCATGTACACAGCAGAAGATGCACTGTCCAGTTCGTCCAGTTTCTGGCCCGATTTTGTGTCGCTGTTGGAGCAAAATATAGAGGGGGAAATTTCCAGCACGCACACCCCCTTAAAGCTTAAGATCTTAGCTTTCCAACAAGACCTTTTGCAAGGCATTTGGAGTCCATTTGGTCAGCCAACCAAGCCCAAAACTGAAGACAGTGCACTGCAGGGCGCCAATTAGCACAGTCCGAATTAAGGGAATGTTTGGCCCACCAATTCAACTCCATTCTTTCTGAAATTTTTGCAGCATAAAAGGGGACATAAATATTTATCAAGTCAAGGGTTCAAATCCCATCCAAAGCACCCCCTTGTGTAGGTTTTATCCAGCCAAAAGGACAAGCAAAACATCCCTTTACCCGGTTTGTTGCTAGCCGATACAAGGGCTGTTTTTCTTGGACTTTTGCTTGTCAACTTGCATCCCACTTGCTGAATGACTAATCTTGCTGCAACCTAGGACTTTTGTAAGCTTGACACCTCATTTGGGAGGCATAATAACCCCTAATGAGGTAGATTAAGCTAGGTAGTGAGGTGTCTAACTTGTAGTGGCTGATTTGATGTGTTTCTCTTCCCCACATGTACTTAGCTTTGTATTTGCTGCCTAGGAAGAGAGGGAGCTCGGCCATTTCTTGTTAAAAGGCAGCTTGGTGCCTTCATTTTGCAACCAACTTGAATGCATAAGCTTGTGAGTTCTCAAAGAAACTCTCCCCTCAAAATTCCTAGTCTATATCTTAAGTGTGGCAACTTAAGTGGTGTCTAGGTCCCTTTATCTCAATTAGGTGGTGATTCCTAATTAATCTAAGGGGATTGCCCAAGTATCCAACAAGAGTGGCTCCTCTTGGATTATCTCTTGAAGGTGCTTGTTCTATCAACTCTCCTCTTATCTTCTACACTCTCTCCCTTTCCTCCCTGAGTTTCCTTGGCAAGAACAAGGGTGGAGTAAGCTTGGGTTGTGTTCATTGCAAGCATATATCAACTTGGTATCAGAGCCTAGGCTACCCTCCTGAGTATTGCTTCCAACCTCAAACACATCCCAAACATAAAACCCACAAAAACATCCCAAACACTCCCCCCATAAATTTTCAGCCGTGCACAACCAGAAACATAGCACGGGCACCCCGTGCTCCCTACGCACGACCGTGCCACACCCAGAAGCCAACACCCATTTTCCAGCAACCCAGCACGGTCACCCCGTGCCAACCCACACGACCGTGCCACATACCCTGTCCCAGAATTCACCTTCAGCCCGTGAGCACGCCCACCCCGTGCCACTGCACACGGCCGTGCCTCCCTCTTCTCGTCCCCAAAACACTAAGCTTCCACCACAAAGCTATCATGTCTGCTAGCCTCACCCCTTTCCAAGTAGCTGAACAAGGTCATAGGGAGAAAGCCGAACTTGAGGCTCGAGTCAAGTACCTTCAACGGCAACTTGGCCAACTTATGGAAGAAAAGAGGCGACACCAATGGGGCTCTAGAAGTTCAAGCAAGCATGGGGACTCGGACGACTCCGAGGGAAGCACCCCCTTTGGAGATTCAAGCGAAGAAGAGCAAGGTAGACGTCCCCGCCGACATCAAAAGCAACATGAACGAGGTTATGGAGATTTCAAAGTTGATATCCCGGAGTTTGAAGGACAACTTGATCCAGATATTTTCCTCGATTGGTTGCAAACGGTGGAGCGAGTCTTTGAGTACAAAGACATCCCGGAAGGCAAAAAGGTAAAACTAGTGGCCTTGAAACTTCGCAAATATGCATCTATTTGGTGGTCCAATGTGGTGTTTAAGAGAGTTAGAAAAGGGAAGAGTAAGATTAAGACTTGGGAGAAAATGAAATACAAACTAAGAGCCAAGTTCTTACCCCCACACTATCTCCAAGATAACTTTCTCAAACTCCACCACCTCAAACAAGGTTCCAAGAGTGTAGAGGAGTACACTAGGGACTTTGAACAACTTCTCCTAAAGTGTGATTTGAGGGAGGATGATTCTCAAACCTTGATTCGCTATTTGAGTGGCCTTGATGAACAAATTTCCCATGTTATTGAATTACACCCCTACACTTCCCTTGATGAGCTAAGTTCTTTGGCCCACAAGGTTGAAATGCAAAAGAAACTCAAGGGCAAGAACCCCATTCCTAAGCCTACCCCACGGCCATATGGTTTCCAAAAACCTCCCTACACTCCTCAAAAGTCCTTGCCGTCTCCAAACCCAAAACCCCCACAAAACACCACTCCACAAACTCCCTCCAAACAACCACCCCCAAAACCCTCTAGCAAGGTCCGGTGTTTTCGATGCCAAGGACTTGGACATTATGCTTCCGAATGTCCGAACAAGAGGATGGTTTCATTGGCCGAGTATCAAGCTTCCCTAGAGGAGCTAGAAGGTGAGGAGGAGAAGGAGGAGGAAGAGAAAGGGGTATATTTAAATGAGATTATAGAGGAGGTTGAAGAGGGCCCGGATGAAGGAGAGCTCTTGGTAATTCGAAGGGCTTTGAGTGGGCTTGCTTCACATGAAGAAATGGAACAACGGGAGAGTATTTTCCACACTCGATGCACCGTAAGTGGAAAAGTGTGTTCACTCATCGTAGATTGTGGGAGTTGTGCTAATGTGGCCTCTAAGACCATGGTGGACAAACTCAAACTCCCGGTCACACCTCATCCAAGTCCTTACACCATCCAATGGCTCAACCAAGGTAAGGGTTTGCATATCACCACTCGGTGTTTACTTTCCTTTTCCATTGGAAGAACCTACAAAGATGAAATTTGGTGTGATATTGTGCCCATGGATGCTTGTCATGTCCTCTTGGGCCGGCCATGGTTATTTGATAGGAGAGTCATGCATGATGGCCGCTTGAACACCTATACTTTCACCAAAGATCACAAGAAAATCACCCTCACTCTCCTCAAGCCTAGCCCACAAAAGGACCCTCAAGACACTCCCAAGTTGGATGTCCTTCTCACCACCTTACTCCACTCTCAACTCCATGAATTTGAAGACTTCAAAGAGTGGATCCTCTTAGGCCAAGAACCGGCCAAGGTAAAGGAGTTTTCCCATCCTTTACTCACACCCCTCATGAAAACCTTTTCCCATGTCTTCCCACATGAAATACCCCATGGTCTACCCCCTAAAAGATTGATCCAATACAAGATTGATCTTATTCCTGGTGCCACACTCCCAAACAAGCCGGCATACCGCATGAACCCTCAAGAAACTCAAGAGGTTCAAAGACAAGTGGATGACCTCCTATCCAAGGGGTTAATCCGTAAGAGTTTGAGCCCGTGTGCCGTCCCGGCCTTGCTTGTGCCTAAGAAGGATGGAAGTATGAGAATGTGTGTTGATAGTAGAGCTATCAACAAGATCACCATCAAGTACCGGTACCCAATTCCAAGGTTGGAAGACTTGCTTGATGAGCTTCATGGAGCCACTATCTTCTCCAAAATCGACCTTAGAAGTGGCTATTATCAAATTCGCATCTTTGAAGGGGATGAGTAGAAGACGGCTTTCAAGACCAAAGGGGGCCTCTATGAGTGGTTAGTTATGCCATTTGGCTTGACTAATGCACCAAGCACCTTCATGAGACTTATGAATGAGTGCTTAGGGCGGTCATTGGCAAATTTGTTGTCGTCTATTTTGATGACATTCTTATGTATAGCCGGGATGAACAAGAGCATGCAAGCCACCTCCATCAAGTCTTGAGCATTTTGGCCGAAGAGAAGCTCTATGGTAATCTTGAGAAATGCCACTTCTTCACACCCCAAGTTATCTTCTTGGGTTATGTGGTTTCGGCTCAAGACATCCATGTAGATGAAGACAAGGTCAAGGCCATCCGTGAGTGGCCTACTCCCACCTCCATACAACAAGTCCGGAGCTTCCATGGTTTGGCTTCCTTCTATAGGAGGTTTTCAAAGATTTTAGCTCCATCATGGTACCCATGACCGAGGTCCTCAAGGCCAAGCACTTTGTGTGGAGTAATCAAGCCCAACGAGCTTTTGAAGAGATTAAGGAGAAGCTTACTAGTGCACCCATTCTTGCACTACCTAGTTTTTCCAAAGTCTTTGAGGTAGAGTGTGGCGCTTCCGGAGTTGGCATAGGGGCCGTGTTGTCACAAGAGAAGAGGCCCATTGCATATTTTAGTGAAAAGTTGAATGATGCCAAGAGGAAGTACTCTACATATGACAAGGAGTTCTATGCCATTGTGAGGGCACTAGAACATTGGCGGTATTACTTGGTTGGAGGAGAGTTCATTCTCCACACGGATCACCAAGCTTTGAAGTTCATCCAAGGGCAACATAAGCTCAACCCACGACATGCCAAGTGGGTAGAGTTTATGCAATCCTTCCATTTTATGATCCACCATAAATCCGGCCAAATGAACAAAGGGGCCGATGCACTTTCAAGAAGGTATCTCTTGCTCTCTACCCTTGAATCCAAGGTACTTGGGTTTGAGGTTGTCAAGGGGATGTACACCAACGATGAAGACTTCAAGGAGATCTATGCAAAGTGTGCAACCCATCCCCACGGCCTCTTCCATCTCCTAAAGGGGTTCCTCTTCAAGGGGTCACAACTTTGTATACCCAAGTGCGGGTTTAGAGAGTTGCTAATCCAAGAGTTGCATGGTGGTGCTCTAGCCGGCCACTTTGGGGTAGAGAAGACGTGCTCAATGCTCAAGGAGCACTACTATTGGCCAAAAATGGCTAGAGATGTGGAGCATTTCATCAAAAGATGCTCAACTTGTCACATGGCTAAAAGCCATGTCCTTCCCCACGGCCTCTACTCCCCTTTACCCGTACCTCTAGCCCCATGGGAAGATATTAGCTTGGATTTCATCACGGGTTTGCCGCGCACATAAAGAAGCAAGGACTCCATCATGGTGGTGGTGGACCGATTCTCCAAAATGGCCCACTTTGTTCCTTGCCACACCACGCATGATGCTTCCCACATAGCCAATCTCTACTTCAAAGAGATTGTGAGACTTCATGGCATTCCCAAGAGCATGGTTTCGGATCGGGACACTAAGTTCCGTAGTCACTTTTGGCTCACACTTTGGAGAAAGATGGGGACACTTCTCAAGTTTAGTACCACTTGTCACCCCCAAACCAATGGCCAAACCGAGGTGACTAACCGGACCTTGGGCGCCTTACTTAGGGTGCTTGTGAAGAAGAACATCAAGGCTTGGGATGAACTCCTACCTCATGCGGAGTTCGCTTTCAACCGTGCACCAAGCAAAGCCACCCACCTCTCCCCCTTCTATGGGTACAATCCAAGAACACCCTTAGACCTCACTCCCATTCCCACACCTAGCAAGTTTAGTTGGGAGGCTGAAAAACGAGCCCAAGAGATCAAGGACCTTCATCCTCAAGTCCGGGAGAGGATTGAGAAGGCTAATACCCAAGCCATGCATCAAGCCAATAAGCATAAGAAGGAGGTCCACTTTCGGCCGGGAGACTTAGTGTGGGTCCACTTGCGGAAGGAGAGGTTCCCAAGCAAACGCAAGTCCAAAATCATGCCAAGGTCCGGTGGCCCGTTTGAGATATTAGAGAAGGTCGGGCCCTATGCCTACAAAGTCGACCTTCCCGGTGATTATGGGGTATCCGCCGCCTTCAATGTGGCTGATTTGAGCCCATACTATGATGAAGATGAGGAATTACCGAGTTTGAGGTCAAACTCCAAACAAGCCGGGGAGGATGATGGGGACCATCATGCCCAAGCTTCATCCACACATTCAGCAAACCCTCACACCCATTCAACCCCCAAGGAGGCCAAAGAAGTTCATGCCTTGGTCAGAAAACTCATGTACACAGCAGAAGATGCACTGTCCAGTTCGTCCAATTTCTGGCCCGGTTTTGTGTCGCTGTTGGAGCAAAATATAGAGGGGGAAATTTCCTGCACGCACCACCCCCGTAAAGTGTAAGATCTTAGCTTTCCAAAAAGACCTTTTGCAAGGCATTTGGAGTCCATTTGGTCAGCCAACCAAGCCCAAAACTGAAGACAGTGCACTGCAGGGCGCCAATCAGCACAGTCCGAATTAAGGGAATG
The DNA here is from genome assembly GCA_029747015.1 of Carnegiea gigantea. NCBI lineage: Eukaryota > Viridiplantae > Streptophyta > Magnoliopsida > Caryophyllales > Cactaceae > Carnegiea > Carnegiea gigantea. The sequence continues at coordinate 59,803 of JAKOGI010002836.1, forward strand.
TTTGGCCCACCAATTCAACTCCATTCTTTCTGAAATTTTGCAGCATAAAAGGGGACATAAATATTTATCAAGTCAAGGGTTCAAATCCCATCCAAACCACCCCCTTGCATAGGTTTTATCCAGCCAAAAGGACAAGCAAAACATCCCTTTACCCGGTTTGTTGCTAGCCGGTACAAGGGGCTGTTTTTCTTGGACTTTTGCTTGTCAACTTGCATCCCCACTTGCTGAATGACTCATCTTGCTGCAACCTAGGACTTTTGTAAGCTTGACACCTCATTTGGGAGGCATAATAACCCCTAAAGAGGTAGATTAAGCTAGGTAGTGAGGTGTTTAACTTGTAGTGGCTGATTTGATGTGTTTCTCTTCCCCACATGTACTTAGCTTTGTATTTGCTGCCTAGGAAGAGAGGGAGCTCGGCCATGGCTTGTTAAAAGGCAGCTTGGTTCCTTCATTTTGCAACCAACTTGAATGCATAAGCTTGTGAGTTCTCAAAGAAACTCTCCCCTCAAAATTCCTAGTCTATATCTTAAGTGTGGCAACTTAAGTGGTGTCTAGGTCCCTTTATCTCAATTAGGTGGTGATTCCTAATTGATCTAAGGGGATTGCCCAAGTATCCAACAAGAGTGGCTCCTCTTAGATTATCTCTTGAAGGTGCTTGTTCTATCAACTCTCCTCTTATCTTCTACACTCTCTCCCTTTCCTCCCTGAGTTTCCTTGGCAAGAACAAGGGTGGAGTAAGCTTGGGTTGTGTTCATTGCAAGCATATATCACAAACCCCCTCACAGCCCAAAAATGTCCCTCCTATCACCCCTATACCCTCCACAAAAGTGCCTTCAAAGCCCAAAGACAAAACTCGATGTTTCCGTTATCAAGGCCTTGGGCACATTGCCTCCGAGTGCCCTAACAACTGGATTGTGTCCTTAGCCGAATTCCAAGCCTCCTTTGAGGAGCAACATGAAGAAGAAGAAGGAGAAGATTGCGTGGTGGAAAATGTGGAAGAAGTTGAAGAAGGCCCCGATAAAGGAAAATTGTTGGTCATTAGAAGAGCCTTGAGTGGTTTTGCTACCCAATACAACTTGGAACAAAGAGAAGCTATTTTCCATACAAGGTGCACCATAGGTGGCAAGGTGTGTTCACTCATCATTGATGGAGGAAGTTGCACCAATTTTGCTTCCCAAGCTTTGGTGGACAAACTCGAGCTTGCGGTTTCTCCACGTCCTAGGCCGTATAACATTGAATGGCTTAACCAAGGTAAAGGTCTACAAGTCTCATCTCAGTGCCTATTGTCTTTGAGCATTGGACAAACTTACAAAGATGAGATATGGTGTGACGTTCTTCCCATGGATGTATGTCATATATTGTTGGGAAGACCATGGATGTTTGATCGGAATGTACTTCATGATGGGTGCTTAAATACATACTCTTTTGCCAAGGATGGGAGGAAAATCACCTTAATCCCCATTCAACCTTCCCAAACCCCCAAACCATAAAAAGTCTTACAAAAGAACCTCTTACTCACCTCTCTTCTCCCAACCGAGTCTAACCCTAGTTTTTACCCTCCCCTTACGCTCTTTTATCAACTCCATGCTCATACTGCTCCTCAAAAGATGCCTTATGACTTTTTCCCTCAAAGAACCCCACTTCATAAAATTGACCTCTTTTATGAGAAGAAAGAAAACGCTTCGTGTTTGAGGAAAACTCCAAACAACCCGGGGAGAATAATGTATATATTCAAGGGGTTCATTTTCATTTCTCAAACTCCACTTCAAGGAAGGTAAAAGTCTAACAAGATCATGCCTGGAAACGTCCACTTCTGGTTCCATTATATGAATTCCATGATACAAGACACTTTAAGGAGTTTATGTTGAACTTCAAAGTGCCTTTTTCAAAAGGGATTTCCAAATGGGGATTAAGAGCATCGTGCACCATGCCCATAAATCCTACTACTATTATTGAGCTCAAGGAAGGTCAAGAGAAGCTTAAGGAGTCCAAGTAGAGAGCCCTCACATGCAAGAAAGCTGTGGAGATCCCTAATGAGCTAGCACCTAGCTCATCTGCATATACCCCCGGTTTGTCATGCTTTTGCAGTAAAATATAATGGGCCAAATTGCTGATGGTCCTTACATTAATCAAGCTTAAAGAATAAGCTTTCCAACAAGACCAACCACGTTTTATTTGGAGTTCATTTGGTTGGTCAACCTCAGCCCACAAAATCGGATATCAAACTATAGGCTAGTTTTGGGCAGTCTCCACTCTTTGCCCATAACTTTTGAACGGCCAATCCAAATGCTATGAAACCACCTCTCCTGAAAACTAGACATCCTAAGCTTTCCAATGAACGTAAGATCATCAAATTTGGACCGGTAACCAGGGAGATATGCCTGTTTGAAGTTGGGGTTGCTGCTGATGTGAATGCATTTAATGCAAAACGCATGAGACTTGTGAATGCTTTTCATTTCGGCTATTGCTACTTGGTTCCTCCTCCACAGCTGAGTTTCTTCCCCCTCTAGCAAGGCCAAGACGTGTGAGAATGAAGGGTGCATGAATGCCCTTTGCTACTACACTCTTTTCACACCAAAAGACATTAAGAGACACACCTCTTCACCCTTGGTGCATTCTTCACACCCTTTCATGTATTTTTCTTCTATCTTTTCATGTGTAAGGCCTCTACTATATAAGGGCCATAGTTTAGAGTCATTATTGATCCACTTCCGGATTAAGCAATACAAATTCAGCATTTGAGTGGATTCTCATTTGTGTGTTCAAAACCTGGTTCTATATCTTGAGTGTTGGCAATCTCAAGTGGTGTTCTAGGTCTCTTATTCTCATCTAGGTGGTGATTAACTTCTGTATCCCAGATTGGGTTAAGGGATTGCCCAAGGTTTGGCTTGAGTGGCTCAATTGGATTATCTCAAAGTCAAGTCTTGAACTATCCTTTTTACTTTCCTTGTTTTCTCAATTACAAAAACCACAAAAATACTTAGCTTGGTCATTTGGGCTCTTAATTACAAGTTTGAGTGAAAAAAGAAAGGAAAAGAGACGGTGAGAACTTGGAAGAAATTGAGTAGTAAGATGAAGGGTTCCTTTTGCCCATCCACTTACACGCCCATGAAAGAAAGTATCTCCATTAAGCCCACGGGTTCATTCCCTTCCACCCTATAAAAAAAACCAACCCCACAAATGATCTTTCCCCCACAACTGAGGAGGTGTCTCAAGTGCCAAGGGCTTGGACACTTAGCCACGGATTGGCCAAACAGCAAGGTCATTACCTTAGAAGAAAGAAAAGCCATGAGAGAGGAGGAAAAGAAGATGCAATTAATGGAAGAACCGAAGGAGGAATTAGAGGAGATTGAAGAAAAGGCTAATGAGGAAGAGATATTAGTTTTGAAAAGGGATTTGAGTAGTCAAAAGGGAGTTGAAGATGGACTCCTAAACACCTTCACCATTTCTGAACAAGGTAAAGGGTTTACCTTGATTTTGATTCCCATTAACCACCACAAAACCCATCATCACCACGCCAATGTCCCTTTTACTTGTAATAAATCTTTATTACAAGCTTCTTATCAAAGGTGGGTAGTATTGATTAAGCCTTTTGATCGAGGCAGATGGTAGCCAAGTAGAAGAAGTGATTACCTAATCTGATTTGAGGACAAATCCTTTTCAACAAGGGGAGGATGGTGGAGATCCCTCCATGCCCCTTGATCTAAAGAAACAAATCAAGCTAGGTAATTTCATTTTGGTGATTAAAGGATGAATAAATCATCCTTACTTTGTTTAAGACCTAAAACAGTAGGTCATGGATTGCTTCCAGCAGCAAACCTGATTTTTGAGAGCTTAATTACTTAAACCTCTTTAAGGTTTAAGTCTAATATTTGCCATTAGGATTGAATTTCAGGAAGTTAGCTTTGGACCAAATCAAGTTTCATCCCATTTGGACTTCATTTACCCATTCAAATTAGCAAATAATCCCAAGGTGTCCAAACTGCCCAGATCAACTAGATTTTACCCGATTTTGGTTATTACATTTCTTAATCTTCCATGAGGTTTAAGTGCCCAATTTTTGCATCCCTAGAAATATTAAGATCTCAGCTTTCATGTCCAATTGGAATTACTAGATTTGGAGTTCAATTGGCCAGTGAACGAAGCTCTATGCTGTTTTGGACCAGATTTTGCACGATTCGAGTATTTAGCCTATTTCAAGGGTCAAATGACGTCCAAATGCTTTGATTCAAAAGAGAGGGTATTCTAGATATCTTGAGTTTCCCTCCATGCAAAGAAACCAAGATTACTCAGTGATGGAAATCCCTCCATCCCTTTTGTTTTAAAAAGAATCAAATCAATTAGGTAAGCTCAATATGCTGGTTTAAGGATGAATAAATCATCCTTATTTTGTTTAAAACCTAAAACAGCAGATCATGGTTTGCTTCCAGCAGCAAACCCGATTTTGAGAGGTTAATTACGTAAACCCTTTAAGGTTTATGTCCAATATTTTGCATTGGGATTAAAGTCTAAGAAGTCAGCTTTCTAGAAAATCAAGTTTGACCCCATTTGGACTTCATTTACCCCCTCAAATTAGCCAATAAAACCAAGATATACAAACTGCCAGTTCAAAACAGAAAGTACCCGGTTTTTGGGTATGTGATCTGACAAGATTAATGGTGGTCTAAACCTTGGATTTTTACCTTTTCGGAATCCCCAAGATCTTAGCTTTCATGTCCAATTGGAATTACCAGATTTGGAGTTCAATTGATCAGTGAACAAAGCTCATTTTCAGTCCTATGCTGTTTTGGACTAGATTCTGCACGGTTCTGGAAATCAGCCTATTTCAAGGGGCAAATGATGTCCAAATGCCTTGATTCAAAAAGGAGGGTATTCTATACATATTAAGGTTTCCTTCCATGTAAGGAAAACTCATATTACTCAACATTTGAGGTGTCAACCAGGAAGAACAAAACCGGGCAGAAACGTGCACCTAGACACCCGGTTGCGTAGCTAGGTGGTTTTCCCTCCTAGATGGGTTTGCTAGAGGTGTGTGCTTGCCTACTTGGTCATCTTGAGCTACTTGGTAAGCTGCCACCCAGCCACATAGGAGTGAGACACATGGAGCAAGAAGAAACCGCCATTTGGCAAGCTCTGAACCGGCCACACTTACTCTACATGGCAGCCATGCATTCATCAGCTTTTTGAGGTGGCAGTCGTGTGATACTTACCTCCCTAGAGAGGAAATTGAGTCATCAAGGTTCCTTAATGCTTAGGAAAGGGTTTTAAGAAGGCAAACTTATATTTTATAGCTTAAACTTTCAGCTTATACTTGTTTAAGCTCTAACCGTGTACTAATTAGCTTAAGTTAGCTTAATGACTTTCCTAGCTTAGAAGGAAAGCTCCTTTTGTGTATTTTGAAGGCTATATAAGAGCCTTAGTTGTTCATTGTGAAATATATACTTGAATCAGATTTGAAAGAAAACTCCTTTGAGAGTTTTGTGCTTTTGTGCCTTAGTGCAACCAAATACTAAGCTTGCTTATCCTTAACTAGGCCGGTTAGGGTGGTGTTCAAGTGAAGTCTTAAACTTGTTTTAGTGGTGTTTCTGTATCTTAATCATGTTTAGGGGCCCTAAACCTTCATTTGGTGGTGTTCTGTATCCAAACAAAGGTTTAGTTCTATCCATCTACCTTGTTTATCTACACGGGTTTGAAGATTACTAAGCTAGTTTTTAGATTGCAAAGCCTTGTGTTCTTACCTTTTAGCTTTGTTTTCAATTAATACCTTGAAGATACATCAAGTTCCTTTTCCTTTTCCCATTTAGAATCCCTTGATTCTAAATCCCATCGCTACCTCACGTTGTTGCTGCCTCACAAACAGCCCCTAACGTGCCACTTTCCTTGGTTTTTTTCTTGATTGTATTCTTCCTTGGTTTTAAGCTTTCACTCTTAACTTGAGTTCTAGCTTAGACCCTCGGCAGGTACATCACTCAGCATTTGAGGTGTCAAACAAGGAAGATAAAATCGGGCAGATTCAGCCACCTAGCACCCAGTTGCTTAGCCTTGAGGTTTTACCCTCTTAAGAGGGTTTGCTAGAGGTGTGTGCCTGCCATGTTGGCTGTTTTGACATGCTTAGTCATCCTAACACTCAGCCAAGCAAGGGCACGCTGATGTATATGTGGGTGGTAAGTGAACCAAATCAAACTCAAATAAACCCAAATAAGAATTGAACCAAAGTAAAGAGAAAATGGAAGGTTGATTGAGATGGAATGAAAATAATAACAAAAAAAGAACAAAGGATAAACAAGACCTTGCACTTGAGATAATCCTTCGCGGAGCCACTCAAGGACTTGATCTTGGGCAAATCCTCTCGCCTTCACCAAGGAATCACTCCAATTGGAAAAGAAAAGAGAACCTAGAACACCACTTGAACTTGCCAAAATTCAAGATATAGAACTAGGGATTTTTTTTTGGACACAAATGAGAATCACTCTCAAGGTGTTTGTACTACTCTTGGAAAAGCTTACAACTCTGAATTCAAATGCAACTACATAACCCACCTATTTATAGGCTAAACAAAGATAACCAAAAGACTTAAAAACTCCTAGCAATTAAAACTAGAAAATTGAAAAGGCTTGGAAAATGGAAAAGACTCAACATAAAGGGGTGGGGGAGGTTACAAAGAATATTTTAGGCTTCCAATCAGCTGAAGACATCCATCTAGAACACTCCAAGTCGTGCATGATGTCATCCACATGATGTCATGTAACCAAAGTCTCTTCATTTACCCAGCATTTAATCCTTGCAGCAGCCTCCACTTCAAATGAGCATAACTCTCAGCCCACACGTCCAAATCAGGTGATTCTGGGCTTGTTGGAAATCCCTGGAAATCTATTTTCCAGAATGGGCTCATTTGCGCAATTTGGATAAGTAGATCAAAAGTTATGGTCCGAAAATTACACCTATATCAGAACTGGACTGGAGCAGGACAACTTTCCTTTGAGTGCTACTTTGCCCAATCAAATGACGTCCAAATTAAATAAAATTGGGCTTATTTTAAAGCTGACATCTTAAGCTTCAAAACCATGTGGCCCCTCAAGTTGTGGGTCCACTTGAGCTAGTCCAAAAAATGAGCACAAAAAAAATTACCTTCCGCAGGGATGAATCGGGCACCAATTCTTCCGGAAGGAATATGAGTTTTATCCAGATTTTCGCCACTTGCTTGACTTCTTCATGGTGTCTAAAGTCTTTGAACTCACATAATAAGAGAAAATATGAGAGTTCCCATGCACGCTCTTGTTTGACACTTTTCTTCTTGGAAGTTGACCTTAAATAAAAATGATGCATATGGGAATATGCATCACATGCCACGTGGAGCAAGGGAAGACCACCATTTTGCAAGCTATCAACCGGCCACTAAAGCTACACATGGCAGCCATGCATTCATCCATCTTTTGATGTGGCAGCCGTGCATTACTCACCCTTTTTGCTAGGAAAATGAGTGTCCTAAGTTGCTTCAAGCTTAGGAAAAGTGTTAGAGGGCTAAATCATGTATTTTGAAGCGAATTAGTCTAGCTTAGTTCAAACCGTGTGATTGTTTAAGTTACGCTAAATTAGTAGCTTTCCTAGCTAGCAAGGAAAGCTTGTTTTCATGTATGTTCAAGGCTATTTAAAGTCGTGTTGGTTCATTTTGTAAGATATACACTTAAACTTTGAATTAAGAGAAAGACTTTGTGTCTTTGAGTTTCCTTGAATACTTAACTTACTTATCCTTAATTAGGCCGATTAAGGTGGTGATCAAGTGAGTATTAATCCTTGGTTAGGTGGTGTATCTTATCCTAATCCAAGATTATGGGCCCTAAGCTAGTGATTGGTTGTGTTTCTGTGTCTAATCATCTAGTTTAGAACTATCCATCTACCTTGATATTCCTCACGGCTTTCAAGTGCACTTTGCTAGTTTTCAGTTTACATTGAATTCTGGTTTGAGTTTGCAATTAATCCCTTGAAGATACATCAAGTTCCTTTTCCTTTTTCCATTTAGAATCCTTGATTCTAAATTCCATTCCTACCTCATGTGTTTTCTGCCTCACAACCAGCATATTACGTCCCACTTTCATTGGTTTCTCTTCGATTGTATTCTCTCTTGGTTTTAAGCTTTCACTCTTAATTTGAGTTTTAACATAGACCCTGGGGAGGTATATCATAAGACAAGAGATAATCCAAAGGAGCCACTCTTGCTAAGAACTTAGGCAATCTCCTTAGATCAATTAAGATACAGAATTGAATCACCTAATTGAGATAAAGAGACCTAGAACACCACTTGAGGGGCCAATCTCAAGATATAGAACTAGGGATTTGAGAGAGAAAGAGTGTTTAAACTCTATTCAGATTTTCACTTTATAATTCATGATGAAATGAACTCAGATATGGCCTTTTATAGTGCTGGCCTTACATAGGGAAAAAATATAAAAACAACTTACTAGGCTAGAATAGGAAATGCAAGAAACAAATTACAAAGCAAACTAGAAAGATAAACAAGGCAACACAGAAAACTAGGGCTTGGAACTTGACTCCACCAGCTTAGAGACTTGTTAAACTCATTTTCCCACCTTAGCATAGGTAGTTGTGGCATTGGGAGTAAGGGAGCCGTGGATTAGGTCCCTGGGAGTGAAGTTTCCCAATGCATTAAATGTCCCTAGTGTTCAGTGCCATCTTACAGCAGCAGGGTCAGTTTTCATGGGCCATAACTCCCTTGTTTCTAATCCAATTTCAATGATCCAGGAGTCAAATGAAAGCTTGAAGAGTCTAGTTTCCAATGAAAAAAGTTTCACTAGATTTGGATTAGCCGTTTGAGAGAAATGGGCCATAGAGTCTAGATGGTCGAAACTGGAATTGATTCTAGGTAGTTTACTTTAGAGCTTAATTTGACTAACCAAATGAACTCTAAATGACTTGAAACTTTTTTTATTGGAAATCTGACTTCTTAAGCTTAAAGAAGATGAAGGTCTCCATCAAAAACCCCGATTTCTCCTTGCTGCAAAAGGTGTACAAAACCGGGCCAGTTTTTGGTTGAACTAGACAGCAGGCTATGTGATGCATATTCCCATATGTATCATTTTTATTTAAGGTCAACTTCCAAGAAGAAAAGTGTCAAACAAGAGCGTGCATGAGAACTCTCATATTTTATCTTATTATGTGAGTTCAAGGACTTTAGACACCATGAAGAAGTCAAGCAAGTGGCGAAAATCTGGATAAAAATCATATTCCCCGATTCATCCCTGCGGAAGGTAATTTTTTTTTTGCTCATTTTTTGCACTAGCTCAAGTGGACCCACAACTTCAGGCTCCACATGGTTTTGAAGTTTGAGATCTCAGCTTTCAAACAAGCCCAATTATGTTTAATTTGGACGTCGTTTGATTGGGCAAAGTAGCACTCAAAGGGAAGTTATCCAGCTCCAGTCTAGTTCTGATATAGGTGTAATGTTCGGATCATAACTTTTTCTCTACTTATCCAAATTGAGAGAATGAGCCCATTCTGGAAAATATATTGCCACGGCTTTCCAACAAGCCCAGAATCACCTGATTTCGACGTGTGTGCTGAGAGTTATGCTCAGTTGAAGTGAAGGCTGCTGCATGGAGTTAATGCTGGGCAAGTGAAGAGACATAGGTTACATGACATCACCTTGCTGACATCATGCACGACTTGGATGGATTTCTTCAGCTGATAGGAAGTCTAGAATGTTCATTGTAACCTCCCCCATTCCTTTAAGTTGTGTCTTTTTATTTTTCCTAAGTCTTTTCAATTTTCTAGCTTTAAATTGCTAGGAGTTTGTGTCTTTTGCTTGTCTTGTTGTTGCCTATATATAGTGGGGGTGTGAAGTGTTTCTCAATTTAGAGTTGTAAGCTTTCCCAAGTGAAATACAATTACCTTTGAGTGTGATTCTCAAAAGTAGTCCAAATCCCTAGTTCTATATCTTGAATTTTGGCAAGTTCAAGTGGTGTTCTAGGTTCTCTTTTCTTTTCCAATTGGAGTGATTCCTTGGTGAAGACGAGAGGATTTGCCCAAGATCAAGTCCTTGAGTGGCTCCGCGAAGGATTATCTCAAGTGCAAGGTCTTGTTTATCCTTTGTTCTTTTTTGTTATTATTTTCATTCCATCTCAATCAACCTTCCATTTTCTCTTTACTTTGGTTCAATTCTTATTTGGGTTTATTTGAGTTTGATTTGGTTCACTTACCACCCACATATACATCAATTGGTATCAGAGCCAAGGTTTTAAAGTGACCCACATCACACCCAAATACACAAAAAAAAAAAAAAACAAAAAAAACCGTGAACATCCAGTGTCCACAGGCCAGAAAGTTCACACGGTGCCCCCGTGCCATACCACACGACCGTGCCATTTTTATTTTCCAGAAATCTTCAAGTCGAGACGCAGCACGGTGCCCCCGTGCCTACCCGCACGACCGTGCCACCCTACTTTTCTGCATTTCCTCAAGTCGAAGCATAGCACGGTTCCCCAGTGCCCCATTGCACGACCGTGCCCTCCCTCCTCTTCTCCAAAACAGCCTTTTTCTAGCCTAAACACATAACCCACAAAGAACCCTTAAGCATTCATCCATCATGATTTCTCTTGGGAACTTGCGAAAAGAGATTGCTTTGATTGAAAAGGAGATGGTCATCCTTGAAACTCCAAAGTTTCGTGGCCAAAAAGAAGATTTCCCTTACTGGATTTCCAAAGTGGATCAAGTTTTCACTCGCTACAATATTGACGAGCAAGAGAAGTTTAAGGTGGTTATCAAGAAGCTCCGAGGCCATGCGCTTGAATGGTGGGAAAAGTACAAGTATAAGAGGAAGAAGAGAGGGAAAAGTAAGATCACAACATGGGTTAAGTTAAGAAGTAAATTAATGGATACTTTCGCTCCAACCTCTTACTTACACAAGCATCCTTTTCTTTCCTTTGAGGTAAACGGCTTTAATTCCTCTTCTAAAAACCTCCATTTCAACAAGGGAAGTCCAATGAGTGCTTGTAACTCTAGCTCTACTTCCTTCTTTTATTTGGAGAAACTTAACTCCAACAAAGATGAAGAGATCCTTGGAGAAAAAGCTTCAAGCCTAGTTGACCTACCTCCTGTTTTTGATGACTATGGTGATGATGAGACCTTTGAACTTGAGGGACAAGAAGACTATTCATGTCCTTTGCCACTTGTGCTAGATCACCATTTAGATAAGGGAATAGCATGTGTTGCTCACTTTGATCCTTGTTATGACAATTTCATTGTTCCATTATCCCCACAATTAGAACCTGAACTAGACGAACTTATAACCATGGGGGGACAAATAGGAAACACAAGTGAGGGACAACCAAGAGGGATAGATAAGGAAGGCAAACATGGAGAACCCTTGATCTTTAAAGAAGGATGTCATGAAAACCATGAGGTGAATTGTGACCTACCTCTAAGATTTGATGAGCTTGAAATTAAAGAACTCCAGGTGTCCGATTTGGAGCTATGTGGGGTTATTGAAGAAGTTGAGCAACTCCTGACCCAAGAAGAATTCACCTTAACCCCCATTCAACCTTCCCAACCCCTCAAACCACAAAAGGACCGACAAGCCTTAACCCTCATTCATCCTTCCCAAACCCTTGCCCCCAAAGACGATTTCTCACTTCCGCCTCTTCTCCTCACCAGATATGACCCGTTTTATCATCCTCCCCTCACCCTCTTCTATATCTCTCTAGAGGTGATGCCCTGTGACCTCCTTCCCTAAAAGCTCCCATATTGTGAGCGTGAACCCTTTCTTGAGAGGCTTGCTAACCCTTTGAGTTTGAGGACAAACTCAAAACCACCTGGGGAGTATAATGCATATGATGTATGCTTGCAATGAACACAACCCAAGCTTACTCCACCCTTGTTCTTGCTAAGGAAACTAAGGGAGGAAAGGGAGAGAGTGTAGAAGATAAGAGGAGAGTTGATAGAGCAAGCACCTTCAGGAGATAATCCAAAAGGAGCCACTCTTGTTGGATACTTGGGCAATCCCCTTAGATCAATTAGGAATCACCACCTAATTGAGATAAAGGGACCTCGACACCACTTAAGTTGCTACACTTAAGATATAGACTAGGAATTTTGAGGGGGAGAGTTTCTTTGAGAACTCACAAGCTTATGCATTCAAGTTGCTTGCAAAATGAAGGAACCAAGCTGCCTTTTAACAAGCCATGGCCGAGCTCCCTCTCTCCCTAGGCAGCAAATACAAAGCTAAGTACATGTGGGGAAGAGAGACACATCAAATCAGCCACTACAAATTAAACACCTCACTACCTAGCTTAATCTACCTCATTAGGGGTTATTATGCCTCCCAAATGAGGTGTCAAGCTTACAAAAGTCCTAGAGTGCAGCAAAGGTGAGTCATTAGGCAAGTGGGCAAGCAAAAACCAAGGGAAATCAGCCCCCTGTACCGGCTAGAGACAAACCGGTTAAAAGGGTGTTTTCCTTGTCCTTTTGGCTGGATAATACCAACACAAGGGGGTGCTTTGGATGGGATTTGAACCCTTGACTTGATAAATATTTATGTCCCCTTTCATGCTGTAAAATTTCAGAAACAATGGAGTTGAGTTGGTGGGCCAAACATTCCCTTAATTCGGACTGTGCTGATTGGCGCCCTGCAGTGCACTGTCTTCAGTTTTGGGCTTGGTTGGCTGACCAAATGGACTCCAAATGCCTTGCAAAAGGTCTTGTTGGAAAGCTAAGATCTTAAGCTTTAAGGGGGTGGTGTGTGCAGGAAATTTTCCCCTCTATATTTTGCTCCAACAGCGACACAAAACCGGGCCAGAAACTGGGCGAACTGGGCAGTGCATCTTCTGCTGTGTTTATGAGTTTTCTGACCAAGGCATGAACTTCTTTGGCCTCCTTGGGGGTTGAATGGGTGTGAGGGTTTTCTGAATGTATGGATGAAGCTTAGGCACGATGGTCCCCATCATCCTCCCCGGCTTGTTTGGAGTTTGACCTCAAACTCGGTAACTCCTCATCTTCATCATAGTATGGGCTCAAATCAGCCACATTGAAGGTGGCGGATACCCCATAATCACCGGGAAGGTCGACTTTGTAAGCATTGGGCCCGACCTTCTCCAATATCTCAAACGGGCCATCGGACCTTGGCATGATTTTGGACTTGCGTTTGCTTGGGAATCTCTCCTTCCGCAAGTGGACCCACACTAAGTCTCCCAGCTGAAAGTGGACCTCCTTCTTGTGCTTATTGGCTTGATGCATGGCTTGGGTATTAGCCTTCTCAATCCTTTCCCGGACTTGAGCATGAAGGTCCTTGATCTCTTGGGCTCGTTTTTCAGCCTCCTAACTAAACTTGCTAGGTGTGGGAATGGGAGTGAGGTCTAAGGGTGTTCTTGGATTGTACCCATAGACCACTTGGAAGGGGGAGAGGTGGGTGGCTTTGCTTGGTGCACGGTTGAAAGCGAACTCCGCATGAGGTAGGAGTTCATCCCAAGCCTTGATGTTCTTCTTCACAAGCACCCTAAGTAAGGTGCCCAAGGTCCGGTTAGTCACCTCGGTTTGGCCATCGGTTTGGGGATGACAAGTGGTACTAAACTTGAGAAGTGTCCCCATCTTTCTCCAAAGTGTGAGCCAAAAGTGACTAAGGAACTTAGTGTCCCTATCCGAAACCATGCTCTTAGGAATGCCATGAAGTCTCACAATCTCTTTGAAGTAAAGATTGGCTATGTGGGAAGCATCATGAGTGGTGTGGCAAGGAACAAAGTGGGCCATTTTGGAGAATCGGTCCACCACCACCATGATGGAGTCCTTGCCTCTTTGTGTGCGCGGCAAACCCGTGATGAAATCCAAGCTAATATCTTCCCATGGGGCTAATGGTACGGGCAAAGGGGAGTAGAGGCCGTGGGGAAGGACATGGCTTTTGGCCATGTGGCAAGTTGAGCATCTTTTGATGAAATGCTCCACGTCTCTAGCCATTTTTGGCCAATAGTAGTGCTCCTTGAGCATTGAGCACGTCTTGTCTGCCCCAAAGTGGCCGGCTAGAGCACCACCATGCAACTCTTGGATTAGCAATTCTCTAAACCCGCACTTGGGTATACAAAGTCGTGACCCCTGGAAGAGGAACCCCTTTAGGAGATGGAAGAGGCCGTGGGGATGGGTTGCACACTTTGCATAGACCTCCTTGAAGTCTTCATCGTTGGTGTACATCCCCTTGACAACCTCAAACCCAAGTACCTTGGATTCAAGGGTAGAGAGCAAGAGATACCTTCTTGAAAGTGCATCGGCCCCCTTGTTCATTTGGCCGGATTTATGGTGGATCACAAAATGGAAGGATTGCATGAACTCTACCCACTTGGCATGTCGTGGGTTGAGCTTATGTTGTCCTTGGATGAACTTCAAAGCTTGGTGATCCGTGTGGAGAATGAACTCTCCTCCAACCAAGTAATGCCGCCAATGTTCTAGTGCCCTCACAATGGCATAGAACTCCTTGTCATATGTAGAGTACTTCCTCTTGGCATCATTCAACTTTTCACTAAAATATGCAATGGGCCTCTTCTCTTGTGACAATACGGCCCCTATGCCAACTCCAGAGGCGTCACACTCTACCTCAAAGACTTTGGAAAAGCTAGGTGGTGCAAGAATGGGTGCACTAGTAAGCTTCTCCTTAATCTCTTCAAAAGCTCGTTGGGCTTGATTACTCCACACAAAGTGCTTGGCCTTGAGGACCTCGGTCATGGGTGCCATGATGGAGCTAAAATCTTTGACAAACCTCCTATAGAAGGAAGCCAAACCATGGAAGCTCCGGACTTGTTGTATGGAGGTGGGAGTAGGCCACTCACGGATGGCCTTGACCTTGTCTTCATCTACATGGATGCCTTGAGCCGAAACCACATAACCCAAGAAGATAACTTGGGGTGTGAAGAAGTGGCATTTCTCAAGATTACCATAGAGCTTCTCTTCGGCCAAAATGCTCAAGACTTGATGGAGGTGGCTTGCATGCTCTTGTTCATCCCGGCTATACACAAGAATGTCATCGAAATAGACAACAACAAATTTGCCAATGACCGCCCTAAGCACCTCATTCATAAGTCTCATGAAGGTGCTTGGTGCATTAGTCAAGCCAAATGGCATAACTAACCACTCATAGAGGCCCCCTTTGGTCTTGAAAGCCGTCTTCCATTCATCCCTTCAAAGATGCGAATTTGATAATAGCCACTTCTAAGGTCGATTTTGGAGAAGATAGTGGCTCCATGAAGCTCATCAAGCAAGTCTTCCAACCTTGGAATGGGGTACCGGTACTTGCTGGTGATCTTGTTGATAGCTCTACTATCAACACACATTCTCATACTCCCATCTTTCTTGGGCACAAGCAATGCCGGGACGGCACACGGGCTCAAACTCTCACGGATTAACCCCTTGGATAGGAGGTCATCCACTTGTCTTTGAACCTCTTGAGTTTCTTGAGGGTTCATGCGGTATGCCGGCTTGTTTGGGAGTGTGGCACCGGGAATAAGATCAATCTTGTGTTGGATCAACCTTTTAGGGGGTAGGCCATGGGGTATTTCATGTGGGAAGACATGGGAAAAGGTTTTCATGAGGGGTGTGAGTAAAGGGTGGGAAAACTCCTTTACCTTGGCCGGTTCTTGGCCTAAGAGGATCCACTCTTTGAAGTCTTCAAATTCATGGAGTTGAGAGTGGAGTAAGGTGGTGAGAAAGACATCCAACTTGGGAGCGTCTTGAGGGTTCTTTTGTGGGCTAGGCTTAAGGGGAGTGAGGGTGATTTTCTTGTGGTCTTTGGTGAAAGTATAGGTGTTCAAGCGGCCATCATGCATGACTCTCCTATCAAATAACCATGGCCGGCCCAAGAGGACATGACAAGCATCCATGGGCACAATATCACACCAAATTTCATCTTTGTAGGTTCTTCCAATGGAAAAGGAAAGTAAACACCGAGTGGTGATATGCAAACCCTTACCTTGGTTGAGCCATTGGATGGTGTAAGGACTTGGATGAGGTGTGACCGGGAGCTTGAGCTTGTCCACCATGGTCTTGGAAGCCACATTAGCGCAACTCCCACCATCAATGATGAGTGAACACACTTTTCCACTTACGGTGCATCGAGTGTGGAAAATACTTTCCCGTTGTTCCATTTCATCATGTGAAGCAAGCCCACTCAAAGCTCTTCGGATTACTAAGAGCTCTCTTTCATCCGGGCCCTCTTCAACCTCCTCTATGACTTCATTCAAGTACACCCCTTTCTCATCTTCCTCCTTCTCTACCTTCTCTTCTAGCTCCTCTAGGGAAGCTTGATATTCAGCTAGAGAGACCATTCTCTTGTTGGGACACTCGGAAGCATAGTGTCCAAGGCCTTGGCAACGAAAACACCGGACTTTACTAGATGGCTTTGGGGGCGGTTGTTTGGAGGGAGTTTGTGGAGTGGTGTTTTGTGGGGGTTTCGGGTTCGGAGATGGGAAGGATTTTTGAGGAGGGTATGGAGGCTTTTGGAAGCCATAAGGCCGTGGGGTAGGCTTGGGGATGGGATTCTTGCCTTTGAGTTTCTTTTGCATTTCAACTTTGTGGGCTAGAGCACTTAGCTCATCAAGAGAGCTGTAGGGATGCAACTCAACAACATGGGCAATTTGCTCATCAAGACCACTCAAGTATCGAATCAAGGTTTGGGAGTCATCCTCCTTCAAATCACATTTCAAGAGGAGTTGTTCATAGTCCCTAATGTACTCTTCTACACTTTTGGAACCTTGTTTGAGGTGGTCGAGTTTAAGGAAATTGTCTTGGAGGTAATGTGGGGGTAAGAATTTGGCCTTTAGTTTGGACTTCATCTTCTCCCAAGTCTTAATCTTACTTTTCCCCTTTCTTACTCTCTTAGACACAACATTGGACCACCAAATAGATGCATATTTGTGAAGTTTCAAGGCCACTAGCTTTACCTTTTTGCCTTCCGGGATGTCTTTGTACTCAAAGACTCGCTCCACCGTTTGCAACCAATCGAGGAAGACATCCGGATCAAGTTGTCCTTCAAACTCCAGGATATCAACTTTGAAATCTCCATATCCTTGTTCATGTTGCCTTTGATGTCGGCTGGGACGTCTACCTTGCTCTTGTTCGCTTGAATCTCCAAAGGGGTTGCTTCCCTCGGAGTCGTCCGAGTCCCCATGCTTGCTTGAACTTCTAGAGCCCCATTGGTGTCGCCTCTTTTCTTCCATAAATTGGCCAAGTTGCCGTTGAAGGTACTTGACTCGAGCCTCAAGTTCGGCTTTCTGCCTATGAGCTTGTTCAGCCACTTGGGAAGGGGTGAGGCTAGCGGACATGATAGCTTTGTGGTGGAAGCTTAGTGTTTTGGGACGGGAAGAGGGAGGCACGGCCGTGTGCAGTGGCACGGGGTGGGCGTGCTCACGGACTGAGGGTGAATTCTGAGACAGGATATGTGGCACGGTCGTGTGGGTTGGCACGGGGTGGCCGTGCTGGGTCGCTGGAAAATGAAGGTTGCAGAAATTGTGTGGCACGGTCGTGCTATAGGGGCACGGGGCACCCGTGCTGTGTTTCTGGTTGTGCATGGCTGAAAATCCGTGGGGGAAGTGTTTGGGATGTTTTTGTGGGTTTTGTGTTTGGGATGTGTTTGAGGTTGGAAGCAATACTCAGGAGGGTAGCCTAGTCTCTGATACCAAGTTGATGTATGCTTGCAATGAACACAACCCAAGCTTACTCCACCCTTGTTCTTGCTAAGGAAACTAAGGGAGGAAAGGAGATGAGTCGTGTAGAAGATAAGAGGAGGTGATAGAGCAAGCACCTTCAAGAGATATCCAAGAGGAGTCACTCTTTGTTGGATACTTGGGCAATCCCTTAGATCGATTAGGAAATCACCACCTAATGAGATAAAGGGACCTAGACACACTTAAGTTGCAACACTTAAGATATGACTAGGAATTTGAAGGGGGAGAGTTTCTTTGAGAACTCACAAGCTTATACATTCAAGTTGGTTGCAAAATGAAGGAACCAAGCTGCCTTTTAACAAGCAATGGCCGAGCTCCCTCTCTTCCTAGGCAGCAAATACAAAGCTAAGTACATGTGGGGAAGAGAGACACATCAAATCAGCCACTACAAGTTAAACACCTCACTACCTAGCTTAATCTACCTCATTAGGGGTTATTATGCCTTCCAAATGAGGTGTCAAGCTTACAAAAGTCCTAGAGTGCAGCAAAGGTGAGTCATTAGGCAAGTGGGCAAGCAAAAACCAAGGGAAATCAGCCCCTTGTACCGGCTAGAGACAAACTGGTTAAAAGGGTGTTTTCCTTGTCCTTTTGGCTCAATAATACCAACACAAGGGGGTGCTTTGGATGGGATTTGAACCCTTGACTTGATAAATATTTATGTCCCCTTCCATGATGCAAAATTTCAGAAACAATGGAGTTGAGTTAGTGGGCCAAACATTCCCGTAATTCGGACTGTGCTGATTGGCGCCCTGCAGTGCACTATCTTCAGTTTTGGGCTTGGTTGGCTGACCAAATGGACTCCAAATGCCTTGCAAAAGGTCTTGTTGGAAAGCTAAGATCTTGAGCTTTAAGGGGGTGGTGCATGCAGGAAATTTTCCCCTCTATATTTTGCTCCAACAGCGACACAAAACCAGGCCAGAAACTGGACGAACTGGGCAGTGCATCTTCTGCTGTGTTTATGAGTTTTCTGACCAAGGCATGAACTTCTTTGGCCTCTTTGGGGGTTGAATGGGTGTGAGGGTTTTCTGAATGTATGGATGAAGCTTGGGCACGATGGTCAACTTCCAAGAAGAAAAGTGTCAAACAAGAGCGTGCATGGGAACTCTCATATTTTCGCTTATTATGTGAGTTCAAGGACTTTAGACACCATGAAGAAGTCAAGCAAGTGGCGAAAATCTGGATAAAACTCATATTCCTTCCGGAAGAATTGGTGCCGGATTCATCCCCGCGGAAGGTAATTTTTTTTTGTGCGCACTTTTGGCCTAACTAAAGTGGTCCCACAACTTGAGGCTCCACATGGTTTTGAAGTTTGAGATCTCAGCTTTCAAACAAGCCCAATTATGTTTAATTTGGACGTCGTTTGGTTGGGCTAAATATTATTCAAAGAAGACATGTCCTGCTCCAGTCCAGTTCTGATATAGGTGTAATGTTCGGACCATAACTTTTGATCTACTTATCCAAATTGAGAAAATGAGCCCATTATGGAAAATATATTTCCAGGGCTTTCCAACAAGCCCAGAATCCCCTGATTTGGACGTGTGTGCTGAGAGTTATGCTCAGTTGAAGTGAAGGCTGCTGCATGGAGTTAATGCTGGGCAAGTGAAGAGACATAGGTTACATGACATCACCTTGCTGACATCATGCACGACTTAGATGGATTTCTTCAGCTGATAGGAAGCCTAGAATGTTCAGTGTAACCTCCCCCATTCCTTTAAGTTGTGTCTTTTTATTTTTCCTAAAGTCTTTTCAATTTTCTAGCTTTAAATTGCTAGGAGTTTGTGTCTTTTGCTTGCCTTGTTGTTGCCTATATATAGTGGGGGTGTGAAGTGTTTCTCAATTCAGAGTTGTAAGCTTTCCCAAGTGAAATACAATTACCTTTAAGTGTGATTCTCAAAAGTATTCCAAATCCCTAGTTCTATATCTTGAATTTTGGTAAGTTCAAGTGGTGTTCTAGGTTCTCTTTTCTTTTCCAATTGGAGTGATTCCTTGGTGAAGACGAGAGGATTTGCCCAAGATCAAGCCCTTCAATGGCTCCGCGAAGGATTATCTCAAGTGCAAGGTCTTGTTTATCCTTCGTTCTTTTTTGTTATTATTTTCATTCCATCTCAATCAACCTTCCATTTTCTCTTTACTTTGGTTCAATTCTTATTTGGGTTTATTTGAGTTTGATTTGGTTCACTTACCACCCACATATACATCAGTGGTGTCCGAATTGACATCCCCGAATTTGAAGGCCAACTTGACCCGGACTTATTTCTCGATTGGTTGCACACCATTGAGAGGATATTCGAATATGAGGACATCCCGGAGGACAAGAAGGTAAAACTCGTAGCCCTTAAACTCCGCAATTATGCTTCAATCTGGTGGGCTAACCTTGGAGCGAAAAGAGCAAGAAATGGGAAAGGGAAAATCAGAACTTGGGCCAAAATGAAAGAAAAGCTTAAGGCCAAGTTTCTTCCCTCTCACTATGTGCAAGACAATTATCTCGAGCTCTATCGACTCAAGCAAGGATCCAAGAGTGTGGAAGAATACACTCGGGAGTTTGAACAACTCCTCCTCAAGTGTGATTTGAAAGAAGATGATGTACAAACATTGGTAAGATTTTTGAGTGGTCTTGATGAATCAATTGCTCATGTAATTGAGTTGCAACCCTATTCATCCCTAGATGACTTGAGTTCTCTAGCCTATAAGGTAGAGCAACAAAAGAAGACTAAGGAAAAGAGCATCTTTTCCAAGACTCCTTCCCGTCCTTTTTCTCAAGAACCACCTTACTTTCCCCCCCAAATTCAAACCCCCTCACCCGCCAAAAGTGTCCCTCCCATCACCCCTCCACCTCCCACAAAAGTGCCCTCACAGCCAAAAGACCAAGTTCGGTGTTTCCGTTGTCAAGGTATGGGACATTTTGCATCTGATTGTCCTAACAAGAGGATTGTTTCCCTGGCTGAGTACGAAGCTTCTTTTGAGGAGCATGAACATGAAGAAGAGGAAAGCTTGGAAGAAAAAGAAGAAGAGGTTATCATAGGGCCCGATGAAGGTGAGTTGCTTGTCATTAGGCGAGCATTGAGTGGATTTGCTACTCAAGAAGGCTTGGAGCAAAGAGAGGCGATTTTCCACACAAGGTGCACTATTCAAGGGAAAGTTTGAACCCTCATCATCGATGGAGGTAGTTGTACAAATGTTGCATCCAAAACCATGGTGGACAAGCTCAAACTTGCGACTACACCTCATCCTAAGCCTTATAGCATCCAATGGCTAAATCAAGGCCAAGGTATATACATTTCTCATCAAAGCCTCATTTCTCTTTCTATTGGAGACCACTATAAGGATGAGATATTGTGTGACATTTCTTCCTATGGATGCAAGTAATATATTATTGGGTAGACCATGGATGTTTGATCGCCATGTAATTCATCATGGGCGCCTCAACACCTACTCCTTTATTAAGGATGAGAAGAAAATCACTTTGACCCCTATTCCATCGTGCCAAAGCCCCAAGCCACAAAAGGACCGACAAGCCTTAACCATCATTCATCCTTCCCAAACCCTTGCCCCCAAAGAAGATTTCTCACTTCCGCCTCTTCTCCTCACCAGGTATGACCCGTTTTATCATCCTCCCCTCACCCTCTTCTATATCTCTCTAGAGGTGATGCCCTGTGACCTCCTTCCCCAAAAGCTCCCATATTGTGAGCATGACCCATTTCTTGAGAGGCTTGCTAACCCTTTGAGTTTGAGGACAAACTCAAAACCACCCGGGGAGTATGATGAATATTCCCATATGCATCATTTTTATTTAAGGTCAACTTCCAAGAAGAAAAGTGTCAAACAAGAGCGTGCATGGGAACTCTCATATTTTCTCTTATTATGTGCGTTTAAGGACTTTAGACACCATGAAGTAGTCAAGCAAGTGGCAAAAATCTGGATAAAACTCATATTCCTTCCGGAAGAATTGGTGCCCGATTCATCCCTGCCGAAGGTAATTTTTTTTGTGCTCATTTTTTGGACAGGCTCAAGTGGACCCACAACTTGAGGGGCCACATGATTTTGAAGCTTAAGATGTCAGCTTTAAAATAAGCCCAATTTTATTTAATTTGGACGTCATTTGATTGGGCAAAGTAGCACTCAAAGGGAAGTTGTCCTGCTCCAGTCCAGTTTTGATATAGGTGTAATGTTCGGACCATAACTTTTGATCTACTTATCCAAATTGAGCAAATGAGCCCATTCTGGAAAATAGATTTCCAGGGCTTTCCAACAAGCCCAGAATCACCTGATTTGGACGTGTGTTCTGGGAGTTATGCTCAATTGAAGTGGAGGCGGCTGCAAGGATTAAATGCTGGGCAAATGAAGAGACCTTGGTTACATGACATCATGTGGATGACATCATGCACGACTTGGAGTGTTCTAGATGGATGTCTTCAGCTGATTGGAAGCCTAGAATATTCTTTGTAACCTCCCCCAACCCTTTATGTTGAGTCTTTTCCATTTTCCAAGCCTTTTCAATTTTCTAGTTTTAATTGCTAGGAGTTTCTAAGTCTTTTGGTTATCTTTGTTTAGCCTATAAATAGGTGGGTTATGTAGTTGCATTTGAATTCAGAGTTGTAAGCTTTTCCAAGAGTAGTACAAACACCTTGAGAGTGATTCTCATTTGTGTCAAAAAAAAAAAATCCCTAGTTCTATATCTTGAATTTTGGCAAGTTCAAGTGGTGTTCTAGGTTCTCTTTTTCTTTTCCAATTGGAGTGATTCCTTGGTGAAGACAAGAGGATTTGCCCAAGATCAAGTCCTTGAGTGGCTCCGCGAAGGATTATCTCAAGTGCAAGGTCTTGTTTATCCTTTGTTCTTTTTTTGTTATTTTCATTCCATCTCAATCAACCTTCCATTTTCTCTTTACTTTGGTTCAATTCTTATTTGGGGTTTATTTGAGTTTGATTTGGTTCACTTACCACCCACATATACATCACTATGGTTCTGAGTTAAGGTGTTTCTAACCATGGCGTGGATTTCCTTGACCTCCTTGACACTCCTCTGAACCTCCTTGATCTCCTCAGC
>JAKOGI010002837.1:0-70000 GCA_029747015.1 Carnegiea gigantea
CGAGTGGGAGAGACAAAGATGGCAAGGCACAGAGAATAAATGAGGGATGTGTGGTATGGAGGCTAGGGGTCTTAGGGTTGATATGACGACCATTGATGGAGTTTGCATAGGAGTAGGACTAGAGATGGAGAAGGAGACGGAAGAAAACGGCAAATGTGAGCGGAAGAAAGGGATTTTTTTCCAGAAATCAATAGTTGGGGGAGTAAGGGTGTTCATCGGTCCAAACCCGATCCAGACCAGATTGGACCAGGTTGGACTGAGGACCGAATAAGAGAGAAGTTATGGACCGTGGACCAGACCGAATAAGTCAAGGACCAGACTGAGACCGGACCAAAAATAAATAGATTAGACCGGACCGAATTGTCATGTTAGCAAATTTTACGATATGAACATCTTATATTTGTTTCAATATGAACAATTTCAATATATTTCCACCATGAAAAACAAATCAATATTCTTGAACATTTGAGAAATTATAAGTTGCAAAAGATAATTGAAATTGAACAAGTAAAAAGTCAGTTTTCAAAATATTTTTATTCGGCCCTTAGTCCGGACCGGTGGACCGGATCGAAGACCGACTAAAAAACTTTTTTGGGCCGTGGACTGGACCGAATTCATTCGGTTCGGCCCGGTCTGGTCTGGTCTAGGCCGGTCTTCAATTCGGTTCAAATTTGGACCGAATAATGAACAGTCCCATAGGGGACGGAGAAATTTTGCTACAAATAAATTGATTTTTATTTAAAATAATTTTTTTGAAATTTTTGAAATTTTTGGTTAAAAAAGAATTAAAAATATTATTTTAGCTTGGTTGGACTTAAATTATCCCCTAAATTTAGAGCTGGGTAATATGTCGTGTCCGGTCAGGTTCGTATTCGTGTCGACCTTAAATGAGTTGGGAATTTCTCGACCTGAACATAGCCCATTTATTAAATGGGTTAAAAAATCTTGACCTATACCTACTTAATTTTTAAACTGGTTGACCCGCTTAACCCATGTAAGATAAACAAGTCAAGTTCAATTGCTTAATTAATGATTTACGCATTCAATATTTTCAACTAATATGTAATTAAAGTGTTAAAAATTAAGTTTACATATCACGTTAAATAATTACTCTTTAAAATTCCCTTGATTTGTCATAATTCATAATTTTTAAAAAATTTTATATTATTAATTATCTAATAAAAAGTAAATGAATAAATAACAAATGAAAAAATGAGCTGTCTTGTTTAACTCATTTAGTTAAACGGGTTAAATAGGTACTTTAATGTGTCGAGAATCTCGACCTGAACCCAACCCATTTAATTAAATGGGTTGACGTGTCAACCCATTTAATTAAACAGGTCGAAAATTTATATCCAAACCTACTTAACTTCATGTCAGTTTTGGGTTGGTAATCGTGTCGGGTCAGCTTTTCTCAACTCTACTTAAATTAAACCCTTAAATTATCTAAAAAACCTTACTATAAGAGATCAAGCCTTCTAAGTTGGTCCAAAATCACATAAAAAATAATATAGAAAATTTAAAGAAAATTTTTCGGAATTATATATATATATATATATATATATATATGTGTGTGTGTGTGTGTATATATATATATATATATATGTGTGTGTATATATATATAAAACCCATTCTCTTTCCTACTCTTTCTAATTAACTTGGGCCAAAAGGATCTCCGGGACTATGGCGGCGAAGCCCAACTCAGGCCACGTTGCTATCGTAGCCACAGAGCCTGGGGGTCGGTGGTCTAATATGGTTGATGGTCTAAGTCGACTCAGTGAACCAATATGGGGCAGAGAAGAAGCAATTAAGCTAATCAAACTAGGCACATACAAAAACATGTTTTCGTAAATTCAAATAGCATAATTGCAAAATTAAATGAACAAATCATCACAAACCAACCTGAGTCAAGTCAATTGAGCCAAAAACAAGCAATTTTGACTCTGATACGACTATAGGTTAATAAGGACTGACCTTAGGTGCGAAAGTGGAAGAACTATATTGCTTGCTTCTTGCCCACTGAATTGACGAACACTGACAAATGGTGTCTACCACAGCCACCGAAAAATTCACACCTCAAAACGTGAGTCCCAGTGATGGTCGACTGAGCAACAAGAGAGAGAGAGAGAGAGAGAGGGGTGACTGGATGCATCTTTGGGGAGTTAGCTATTAATGCATATTTCTAAACCCCTAGCCCCCTTTAAGTAATCTATGACAGGATAAATAAGGGCGGTTTAAAGTCTACTAACCACCCACCACTTAAGTGGCGAAGAAACCTCTAATTTCTGTATCTATTTATTATTTAGGTTTATGGAGGTATCATTTTTTCATATTCAAGTGAATGTATATAATGGCATTTCTAATTAATTGATTAGAAAGACCATGAAAAGTCTTGCAAAATGTAAAAAATTTAAAAAAAAAAAGGAATTGTACGCATCCTAAAAGATAAAATGAATTACATATAATTATTATCCTAACCAATAAGATTAGGATACTTAGCAGAAGTATACAAAGTTACTTGATTTAGATATAGCTGGAGAGAAGATTAGATAGATTAAATAGAAGAAAAGATAGATTACTTCCTCAATGCACCAGGGTCTAACGAATCTGGAGGTCAGCTCTTGGAATTTGACTAGCTGTGCCTAGTCAATACAACATTACAAGGTATGATTTTGATAATCTCACAAAACAACGTTAAACCAGTTAGAGCTTTGAGGTAACAAAATAGGTCCGAATTCTAAATGCAAAGTCCATGTGGCTCAGTGGCGTCAAAACAGCCTATGCTACATGCTGCCATCCGGTTTGAGCCCCCCGGAGGACTAGCATTCTCACACTGTCATACCTCATTATTCGAGATTCTGTAGGCAGACATCAGTACTGGGCTAGTCCTTTTCGGAAGGAAAGGCTGTAAGCGTAAGTGAAGGAGTGGAAAGGAGTGAGATGAAGTAAAATTTTTTTAAGGGTTAGAAGAAAAGAAAAAAGGTAGAATTTTTCTTCAATGAGTAAGTTTTTTTTTAGATGGGAAGTGAAATGAAGTAAGATACCTTGGGAAGGAGAACGACTTTTCTGAAAGGAGAGAGATGTAGTTGAATGGAATAAGAATAGATCGAAAAGGATGATTTATGAAAGAAAAGAATAGGCCAAAGGGCCGTTGCTCCTCAGGACCATTCCCTCCTAGCGGTAACAGTGGGATAGGTTTAGAGTACGATTATCACTCGCAACCGTTCCTACTTTCCATCATTGAAAATAGCGCACACATCAATTTGACACTGTCAAATAGTGCTCATACCCAACCCATGGATTTTTCATTTTTGTGTTCTATTCGAGAATATAGGGTACAAAAATAGTGCATATTCATATCATACTTATCCTCCAGTATTGTAAATTTCTTCGTAAAAAAGTTTTAAATATTTCATTAACAATATTAATGAATAAACAAGTTTTCTTGCCGAAATTCATAAATATTTCAATAACAATAGTAATAAATGATTGAGTTTTCAAGGTTCATTACAAAAATAGGTCGCAAGTAATCATCTTGCAAGTTATACTAAACTTGCATGGCATACAAAATCCCAAATTCAGGGAATGAATAACGTTCCAAAAAATGGTAGAACAAAAA
Organism: Carnegiea gigantea; assembly: GCA_029747015.1. Lineage (NCBI taxonomy): Eukaryota > Viridiplantae > Streptophyta > Magnoliopsida > Caryophyllales > Cactaceae > Carnegiea > Carnegiea gigantea. The sequence goes on from JAKOGI010002837.1 coordinate 3,620, forward strand.
AGGATTCCAAAATGGGCAGAAATCAGACGGCTAATTTACACTTAAAATCTATGCTCAAACCCTACCACATTTTTTTCCATATACCCATCATCTATCCATTTAAATCCACTTATGGATGTATTCTTTTCAACTAAACATAAGTATTTATCATCAGCATTTAACACTAATCAACAATCATCAGCACTTAATCACATTTGCTACTCACAATTTCATCCCCAGCCAACCCTAATTAACATTCATCAATAATAATTTATTCATGATAAGTTTACCAGAATATGTCCCATACCACTCATAATGATCTTGAATGGCTTAGTTTTTGTGAGTCTCACGTGGATTCAAGTCATATTATTACTCTTATCATGTCCCTGTTTAAAACCTATAGCCCCACCCGGAGGGGTACGTGGGTTTGCCCCACCCTTTTAAACTACATGACACCATACAAGATGAAACACACAACCCCCCCCCCCCCCCCCCCCCCCCCCAAAAAAAAAGAAGGCCCAAACCACAAAAAAGGAAAAAAAAAATCTCAAACTGATAGCCTTGTGAAAAAGAGCCCAATCTATATCTCACTAAAAGGCAACTCTTCATTCCATGAAGGAATCTGTCTCTTAGCAGTTAGTACCACCGTACCACTAGCCTTCCAGGAATGAATCCCTCTCCTAGTTCCAGGAACATCATTCCCTTTTACATCGGGGGGAAGTGTATGTCTCAAATTCAGACGTATATTAAGTCCCATATCCGACTTTAAAAAATAAGAGTCCTGCCCACAAACAGAAGTGCCAAAGCAAACACAACACACCAACAGAAGATAACTAGTCTATTACAGTATCAACGCCCCCCCCCCCCTTTCCCCAAGCCCAAGAGAAGGGGGGTGCATCCAGGCCTATCATGAGGAAAAATATAACCAAAAGAACACAAAGGCTGTAAATATATATTTGAAATCAGAATCAGACATCAGTTAAAACATTAGGTAGACACCAGAGCCAAAATGACAAACTAGGGGAGAAAAACCATGTTAACTGTCAGTACTGAAACACAGAAAGAAAAACCAATCACAGAACTAGGATGTTCAGCAAGTAATAATACTACAGCGAAACAAAATTCTGACTTCGAAAATTGGGATACTATCCCAAGCATATCAAACTAGTGCACAGTCACAACGTAACCAGTACAGAATGGATATAGGAAACAACAATTGTTTTACTCAGAATAACTACCAAAATGAATTTTGTTCCACAGACGGAAAAGCTTACAGCTTGTCCTCATACTCGGACAGTGGGGTCATCTGCTCCTTCAAGCCCTTCCTCTTACGGATATCTGCCACAATAGCAGCAGCTTGGGTTCCAGGCTCCAAGGGATCTGACGACAGCATGTCCCAGTGATCAAACACACACTGTGGGAAAGCTTGACCAGATGTTGCAGCCCTCAATGTACTTGAGAAACCAAAGGACTCGATGACGGGGAGGTATGCCTTGATGTTGTAGAGAGGAGTACCAGGCCTCTGCATTTCTTCAAACACATGACCACGCTTCTGGTTAAGAACACTGTAGATACCACCAAGAGCTTGCTCGGGAGCCTGGATTTCCACGAGGTAGACGGGCTCCATCAACCTGGGTTTGGCAGTCAGCTGGGAAGCGTAGAACACCCTTCTAGCAGTGGGAATAATCTGACCACCACCACGATGGATGGCATCAGCATGAAGAACCACATCGCACACCTCAAAACAGATGCCTCTCATGTTCTCTTCAGCCAAGGCACCCTCTTTTGATGCCCATTGGAAACCAGCAACAACAGAATCCTTGATTTCATTCAGGTACTGAACTCCCTTACACATATCAACAACCATGTTGGGACCTGTAGTTTCTGGCCCAAAACACCAGATTTTCTTAGCAAGATCCTTGTCCCAGCCAAACTCCTCAGCTAAGATCTTCGATCTGTTCTTGGGATCATCTCTTGGACCAATACGGCCGTCATCAATAGCCTCGGCAAGCCCTTCCTCCATGGGACGTGCCTCCATGTACAACCGGTTGTGCTTGTTGGGAGACTTGCTCATCACAGTACGGCATGATCTCTCAAGAACAGTCTCACGGAAGGAGACAACAGGGTCAGACTTGATGATCTCAGCCCCACCCATGAAGTCCTCCTGCAGATCCTTCAAACAGATTTCCAGGTGAAGTTCTCCAGCACCAGCAATGATGTGCTCACCAGACTCCTCGATAGTACAAACAACCATAGGGTCCGATTTGGCTAGACGCTTCAAACCTTCAACGAGCTTGGGAAGGTCAGAGGCAACCTTACACTGCACAGCAACACGGACGACGGGTGAGACGGAAAACTTCATAGCACGGATTGGGTGTGCATCAACTTCCTTCTCGTTGGTAAGGGTTGCATTCTTGGTGATGTACTGATCCAAACCAACCATCGCAACAGTGTTCCCACACGGCACATCCTCCACTGTCTCTTGCTTTTTACCCATCCAAATGACAGTTCTCTGGACGTTCTTGACATAGAGATCCTTCTTCTCTCCAGGCACGTAGTTAGGACCCATGATTCTCACCTTCATACCGGTAGAAACCTTCCCCGAGAATACACGACCAAAGGCAAAGAATCTACCCTTGTCGGACGCAGGAATCATCTTTGAGACATAAAGCATCAAAGGTCCCTCAGGATCACAGTTCCTAATGGCGGTGGCATAAGGGTCATCCATAGGACCTTCATACAAGTTCTCAACACGGTATTTCTGTGCCGTTGCCGGAGATGGCAAGTGATAGATCATCATTTCCAGTAACGCGCTAGCAGCTGGAAGCCAGGTCTGCATGACACGCTTCATCAATGCCTTCCCCATCAAGTCTTTCTCTTCAGCCTTCAATTGGACACCGAGTTTTTGCAACATAGGCCACAGTTTGTCCTTTTGGTCATTCATGCAGGTTGAGATGATCTGCTTGATGGGCTCATAACAGAACTGGACAAATCCACGCTTACAAGACGGGGAACCGGTGTTCTTGGTGGTCCACTTCTTAGTGGCTGGGTCAAAGAAGTTCTCACCCCAAAGGCGCTCCATCATCTTAGACTCATCAACTCCAAACTTGGAAGCATACATCTTAGCGAAGTCAGTTAGAGTAAAAGCCCAGCCATGGAGTCCAGCTGAGAAAGCAACAGTTCCTTTCTCAGGATAGACTTGGACATCACCCAAAAGGGGGTCTTCATATGTAGCCATGATGACATTAGCATTCTCAATGACCTTCTGGAATGTTGTGTAGGCCTCCTCTCCATCAACCTGAAGCTCAAGGAAGCAACGGTCCATCTTGTTAACAGTCAGGACAGGCCTGATCCTCTCACCAAGAGCCTGACGGAGCACAGTTTCTGTCTGGACACAAACACCCTCAATACAGTCAACCACGACAAGGGCACCATCAGTGATACGCAGAGCAGCTGTGACCTCTGACGAGAAGTCAACGTGCCCAGGGGAATCAATAAGGTTGATGAGGTACTCATTGCCCTGTCTCTCTCCCTTGTAAGCCTTCAAAGCTTCATCAGCCATCTCATAGTAGAGAGAAATTCCAGTGGACTTGATGGTAATACCACGTTCAGCTTCGTCAGCACGGGTGTCTGTCATCCGCACATCACCAGCCACTTCCTGGGCGATAATACCAGCAGCAGCCACCAATGAGTCGGTCAGTGTAGACTTTCCTGTTAAACAAACCAAAAGTTAGAGATCCTAAGAAGCCATATAGCAGCATAAGAGCCCTATCAACCACGATAGGCACACATCAGATTTTACAAATCTCTGTTATTGAGTTCAGCTTTTTCAAACCACAACCAAAACAAGACAGGCACATCCTAATCTGCTCTTTTCAAAAGAAGGTGAAATTGAAACCATAACGCTGAAATTCTGAGGTTATATCATAAATGTTAATCCTAATTCCTATGTGAAGACGGTTGTTTGAGCACCACAAAAATTGTTTCGGGTACAAATCTGTTTACAGTAAGGTCTGAAACGATAAGCACTGAAGAAAGGCAAAAAAAATATAAGATTCTTGAAAAGGATGCTGTACCATGATCGACATGGGCAATGACAGACATGTTACGGATGTTATGTTTAAGATCCATAATTTTGCGGAGCTCATCAGCTGTGAACTTCACCTGCAGAGTCACAAATAACAACCAAAGTTAAAAGACGTCGTTGACCAAAAACTCAAGTTACATGGTCTGAAAACAGAAGGTGAATTTGGTGCAACAAATTTCATACAGTGGATACATACCATCTTGGCAGCTCTTTAGAAAAAACAGGCACTCCCCAATAGGATCAAGAAGGATATTAACGAACCCTGTGCAAATTCCAAATGTGTCAATTGTCATTTCATCACAGTGCACCCAGCTAATAATAGTTTGGTTCTAAGCGTAGAAACAAATGAAAAAGAAAAAAAATATGCCAAACAAGTTTGAGGGCTATGATCTTCAGTTCAATTAATTTCCCAAGGCAATGAAATATCAGACACCCAAATACTATAAAATACAACCATCAACACCTGCATGAAGAACAGAATCCAGCAACAGATAAACACTACCAAATCACCACATAGCACCGAGCTCATCAAAACTAAAATTTCATCCAACTTACAGATCCGGATAAAACCACCACAAAATCTAGAATCTAGTCAACAAAGTGACCCCTAAACTATATCGATCAAAATGGAACAATATTCGTAATCACAACGCAAAATCTAAGAAGCAATATAACACAAAACTTCACCTTGTCTAAATATATAATTTATATAATCTAAACGAGTTAATAGCTGGACGCCAAAACAACATCAAAGCTCATATTCAACATAATACAATCATCCGAAACACGACGAATTCGACCAAAATCAACTGAACAAGTTTCCTTCAAACAAAAATGGACCATTCATATTCTATCAAACTCAGCACTCATCAAACGCTTAAAAGCAAATCAGTCAGACAAATCGAACGAACAAGTCAATATCAAACCAAACAAACACAATCAAATCTTCACAACTAATAATTAACTCAACCATCAACATAGACAGAGACAATAAACGCATAGAGAAAAGAAAACGCACCTGAGACTGAGCTCAATCGGCGAGAGGTTTCGTCACCAATCAAAAAGTGGAAAGGGAAAGTGATGCGGAGGAGAGAGAAAGAGAAACGAGGAGGAAAAGAGAGGTGCGGCTGAGCACTAAGAAGAGGGTTTTAATCGTGGTCTAGAGGTGAGAAGTGAGAAGTGAGAAATGAGAAACAGAAAGGGAAACCCTAATACTGGCAATATTCGGATATTTTGAATAGAAATATTCCTACATTTTTAATTCCCGCGGCCGAAGTCCAAAGACATTTTTCCCATGGCCAACGCTTAAAGGCTGTCTTTTCGAGTTATTGAGCTGAGCATGCAAAGTGTGACTCCAAAAAAAAAAAAAAAGCAAAAAAAAAGGTGTTCTCAAAAAAAAAAAACCGTATGTGAATTAGGGCTGTCAAAAGTTAACATGATACAATTATTAATTTAAACTAAATACAAAATTAAGTGAATTTGGATAAAAATTTTTAATCCATTTAATTAAATAGATTGACATATTTAACCCGTTTAATTAATTGGATTAGGTTCAAGTTGAGAATTTTGACACGAAAAAATGTCTATTTAACTCATTTAATTAAGTGAATTAAATAAGTTGATCTGTTTACCCAATTACCATGTAATTTTTGGAGGGAATTGTGAAAATATGGGGTTTAATCAAGTTGATATTTGTTTTTTGATTGTGATTCTTATGAATCACAGACAATGGTTGCATTATGATGCTGTATTAAAGTCAAAAAATTGATTTATAATACTCGGTAACCATATTTTAGTCAAAATATAAAGCAGGTAAACAGATAACCAAATAACTTGAACTTTACCTGTTTATATTAAATGGATTAATTGGTAAATTTTAAGTTAACCTATTTAAAAAATAAATGAGTACAGGTTAAGGTTTTCAACTCGTTTAATAAACGGGTTAAGTTCAGGTCGAGGATTTCTCAACCCGTTTAAGTTCGACACGAATACGAATTCAACCCAACCTAACATATTTTACAGTCATAATGTGAATGTTTTTAGCTCACCCTCATCTAGAGTTCGACAATTAAATTCGACCGGATATATTTTTTAACTATTTTATAGGCCTGTTGGGTGAGAAATTAGAATAAAATTTGAAGTCTCATATTTCAAATTCTTTATCTTATTGTTTGGTGTAGATTTTTCGAATAATAAATTTGATATTCGAATGTACTAAGATCCCTCAAAATTCCAACAGATTTGAACCCCTCATCCTTAAGGGATACTAAATCCCCATCTCCAGGGCTCTACATCAATTTCTTAAAAAAAAAAAAAAATAGTATCCAAGAAGTATTTCCAGCATAATTGTTTATAGTGACTTGCAATGAGAAAGGAAAGGGCATACAATCTAGGCTGGCACTTGTCGGCGATGAGGAATAGGATGGTTGCTGCTACTAATCCATCGTGACTCGCAAGGAGGAAGTGCACAGAACCAACATTATTGGGTGCTAAAGGAGGTATGCTCCATAGCAACACCACGGTGAACTAGCGACGAGGAAAAGAGAGCAAGATTAGCATAAATTCTAGCATCAGCCAATTTTCAATGACATTGTGTAGTGCAAGGAGTCAATTTTCTAGCCAGAGAATGAGAGAAGAGAGAGGGAGAGTGGTGGGAGGTTAAAGAGAGTTTAGGGGGGTTGATGTTCGAACTTCAAAGGGATGGAAAATGTCATTTTTACCTAACTCGCAGATAGATAGTGCAAGAGGGACGCTACTTTGTTAGGCTTGTGATGGCCAAAAAATTATATTTCTTTTTCTTTTTAATCTTTAACCTATTTAATGAAGCAGATTAGCCTAATTGGGCATCATCGGTGTTTTTCATTATGAAATATAATGGAGATTTTACTAAAATAACGAAGTCAAATCCAAAGCCAACGATTCACAAGTGAAATGGTCAGACTTGGTCAAATTACACAATCATTTGCTCCATGCCAAATACAAATCTAACTTAAGCTTCCATTTTAACCTGGCTCACATCCCGTCCTTAGCCCCTGAAAACAAAATATTTTGAATAGTAAGACAAAACTTAATAATGCCTACCCATAATAGTAAAATAGTGTTTAAAATTCATTTCAAATATTTTGGATGGAAGGAAAAGATCTCAAACAGTTTGAAATAAAATTTGTTCCCAATCATTTCAAGATCTTCAAACTACAAATTGTTAATAATTATTCATAACCAAAGGTCCAAAATATAGTTCATTTATTAGTAAGCAACCCCACTAGAAGGTCTCAGGTCCTTCCGCTGAACTAACTCATGGGTTCCAACTCTATGGAACCCACAAATTGGCATACATCCATCATACAATGGTATATACCTAAACAACTGCATGCTTTAATCCGAGAAGACTAACATGGCTCTATAACAAGGTAATCCTACCCTAATCTCGGGAGGTACCGTCCCACAAATTTGCCTAAACCTTTCAATTTGAAATTTAGTATTCAATGAGTAGGTCCATTTTGCTCCCAGTAACCTAACCCATCTTAGTCAATGGCTTTTTTAACTCAGTAAAAATCACATTTAAATGTGAACTACTGAAGTATAAATCACATTTAAATGTGAACTACTGAAGTATAAATGGTCAATGAAAACCAAATATTACATGTTTAGAAATTCATAGTAAAATCACATATTATAGTGAAGGTTTTTCATATAAAGTCTCCTAGGAATACAACTTTGCATAAAAAATACAGAAACATTAAAAAACGCATTTAGAATGGCAACCAAAAGGAGTTAGAGCATAGACATTGCCTTGATAAAGCGCCAATAACCTAACTTGAGCTCGATCCTACAGTACTGGCCTAAACAATAAAATAGCATGTTACAATATGGGTCAGCCCAAGGTAAATTTCACAACCCAATAACCAAGGTTTTACAAGCCAACAGTCGAGCAGTCCCCGAAGGTCAAAAGCCCATATCTAATCTCTAATTGTTTATTTTCAAGCATCTAGATGAATTTTAATTTTTTTTTCTAATTAAAAAAGTCTATTAATAACCTTCAAACCATTTAGTGCTTACATGCAGTTTGAGGTTAGTTTTCTAATTCAACTTGTAGAGGCTATAACTTCACTTATAAATACGGAATAAGGCTGTATGAATACAATCCGAAAAGATCATGATGTCTACAACAACTTTCTTTTTATAAGAAACAACAAATAACAACGTCAAGTGCCTTAAGATTGATGTGTTTCCACTAGTCAACTTCGGGTTAGGTTCGCGGATTGCGGATGAAAATTTATTTCTCCCTTATTTTTAATTCCAAACTTGATAATTCAAAACTTCTAGAAATAGATTTATAAATCTACAACCCTGAATTTTTGATGATTTTCCCTAAGATATATAATTTTGGATAATTTCTCAAAGTTAACTCAATGTATCTCACTAGTTTGGTCTTGTCTAAACCTATCATCTTATTCAACCACTAAAATTCATGATATCAATCTTAAACTATCCCTCATTATCTACTAATATTTATAATTTCCAAAAACTCTAACCAAGCCTAATAAAAGCATGAAGGAATGAGAAATGTGGGGATTTATCTTCTAGAGTTAGACTGGATGATGAAGAGAAGAGTGTATGTCTTTCAAAACAACTATAGATCTGGAGTTTTAATATACAAGAATGAGTTAGAAGATTAATCAAAGGATTAGAAGGTTGAATCAAAGTCATTTCACCAAAATTTAAAGGGTGGGAGAAAGCTTTAAGCATGCATCCACTCACCTTAATAAAACAACACAAAAAGAGGGAGAAAAGAGTGTCTGGTGGTGGTGTTGGATCTGGGCGATAGTTTCCGGTGATAGGGTGACCAAACCTCCATCAAGGACCACTGCGATCATTGCTAGTGATTGGGCAGAAGTTAGATGAAAATGGAGGGAATTGGGTGAGAATAAAATGAGAGAAAGAGGGGCAGCGACTTGCTCGCAACTGGCCAGGCGATGACTGACAGTGCTTGGGATACAGGCCAACAACAGGTGGTCATCGAGGTGGCAGCGGCTGGTCACTAGAAGTCTGAGTTATGGTGGTTAAGCATGATGGAGAGATAAGGCATTAGAAGTAAGAGGGAAAGAAAGAGGAAGCTTGCGATGTCTAATTAAAAATAGCCCCCTTTTTTGCCTCATTTTTTTCACTTGGCTTATCCCACGGTATAACAGGAGAGAGAACAAGGATTATAGGTTGATTGGAGGATTTTTGGAGATATTGATATCCCTTCCGAAAATACCAAATCCATTTATTTTTTGATTTCTAGTCTTGGAGGGAATTGAATGGAGAGATAAAAAGATCTAGATTTCTTGATGATTTTATTAGTAGCTTTGGATTGGGTTGATAGTGAAGAAATTTTGTCCTAACTTGAAATCCTAATTGCAAAGGCCTATATACTAAACTGCTGATTATGAGCTCAAGCAAACCAGTAATAAATTTTTAAAAATAAAATCATGATAGTTATTTTTTTGAAAATTATAAATAAGAATTTTTGGAGTTTTGTATTTTATCTTTAAAAGAAGTTTCATCCTCAAAACTTCATAAATGACACAATTATAAGAATCTAAGTTTTGGGGTTTTATATCTCACCTCTCTTTAAAGAAGTTTTGTCTATGAAACTTACACATACCCGATCGAGCAAACAAATGAAGGTACTAGGTCACATCTCCTCTTTTGGCTCCCATGTTGCCCTGGTTGTCGTGTGATTAGCGAAAGGCCCTTCACAAGTAGGGTGCTTTCTTCAAGGTTGCTTTTCTCTATTATCCAAGATCTCAATTGGTTCTTCCCTATAGGTCAAGTTTTCCCAGAGTTGTAGAGGTTCTAGTTCAATCACATGAGATGGGTCAGGAATGTGTTTACATAGTTTAGACACGTGAAGTAATTATGGACCCTTGAGCGTTGTTCTGATAGTTGTAATCGATATGGGACTTCTCCCACCTGCTTTGTAATAAGATAAGTACCAGTACACCATGGGGTCAGCGTGTCTGATTGCCTAAATTGCATGACGCCCTTGGTAGGTGAGACCCTTAGGAAAACTTAATCCCCTATTTCAAATTACAAATGTTTCCACTCGTCCGAATACCTCTTCTGATGATCCTGAGTTGCCTTCCTTTTATCATAGATCACTCAAATTTTCTTTGTGGTCACTTGAATTAGTTTAGGGACTTTCACATCTCCTACTATACAATTCTTCGAATGGAGACATTTCTATGCTGGAATGGTAACTGCTGTTATAGAAAAACTTGATCGGTGCAAATTTCTCATCCTATAACTTCTTCCATCCAATGCACAGGCCCCAAATATGCCCTTTAATGTTTGGGTTGTTTGTTTCATCTATCGTTTAATCATTGGGTCGAATGCAAAAATGAAGTTTCGCTTAATCCCAAAGCCTCTTGGAGCTTTCGCCAAAACAATGCTTCATATCTCGTGTCAAAATTTGGAACATCAAATTGGGTGCCACATGCAATTAGATAATCTTCTCTATATTGGCATGAATAGGGAAAGTAGAGGCCTGTTTATAGTGAGAGACACTTTATGTGAGCATGTCATTCAATTAGGAATTTGTAATAATCTCCGTAGGTAATACCATTTGGTGGCTGTTTGTTGAGATAAAATGGAATAAAACTAGAACCCTCAAGTGTCAAGTTCAACTTTTTTGTGTTTGATGAGCATTTAAAGGTGATAGAACTTAATACTTGGAGGTATTAAGTTCCCCTAAGTCAACCTTAAGGAACTTGAGCCCTTCCATTTCCAAGAGGGTTCAAGTCCACTACCCTTGGAACAAACAACAACATCATCGTCATCATCATTATCATCATCATTGTCATCATCATTATCATTATTATTATTAGTATTAATTAATGAAAATTATTCATATTAATTATTATTAATAATTATTAATAATATTAATAATAAGAATTAATAATAATATTACTAATTATTACTTTTATTATTAATTTTTATTACTAATATTAATAATTAACAATAGTTATTAATATTAGTATTAACATTAATTATTGTTATTAACATTAATAATAATTATTATTATAATTAATAATAATTATTATTATTGATAATTATTATTATCATTAATGATTATTATTATTATGATTATTATTATTAATGGTTAATTAATATTAATAATAATTAATGTTAATATTAACATTAATATTTGTTATTATTAATATTAATTAGTATTATTATTAATTATTGTTATTAATTAATACTAACATTAGTAATCATTATTTTTAATATTAATAGTAATTATTACTAATTATTATTATTATTATTAATATTAATAATAATTATTAATAGTAGTAATAATCATGTTTATTATTATTAATAATCATAATTATTCATTACTTTTCTTTTTAAAATAAAACAGACTTGATTCCATTCCATAATCCACAACCACACAACGAGAAATGGAATTTGATTCCATTTCTTCTCTCCAAACAAATGAGTTTAGGATTCAAATTTCATCATTTATCCCCATGAATCATTCTTTAATTCCATTTGATTCCATTCTTACTCACCAATTAGGGCCTTAGAGACGTGTTACTTTCTGCTATAGTTGCCCTTTACTATCCATATTAGGGTTTATAGTTAATTGTTTACTCTTAATTAACTATAGAGTCCCTATTAGTAGGTGCGTTGCTCTCAACATTTTGTTTTAGTTCACCAAAATGTATCCATTATGACATTTGCCTCATTACACAACATGTCTCTAATAATTCATATTTATATGTAATCCCTTCATTTTACCTACTTTTAAGTCTTTGAAATATATTTTTACAAGTAAATAATGCATATTTTATGTGATTTTCAGGTGAAAAAGAAGCGTTGAATTCGAGAAAGGAGCTAAGTAATTTGAACAATTACATTAGGATATCACAACTATAGTCCAACGCTCAAGAACCCAGCCCAACAAAACAACAAAAAGAAAAAATAACGATAGCGCTAGTCCAGCTGAAATGGGCTTGGACACGTGGTTCACTAGACAAGGCCTCAGCCTTCTTATCCTTTTCTTCTTCTTCCAAGCCCGAGTTGGGCTTTTCTTCTCCATGACGGCTCAGTCCAGCTTCAATCCATCTCCCTTACTTTCCCTTCTTTCTCCCACACACACAGTCCGGTGTGTCGCGGCCTAAGTCAGTCGCATCATCACCCAATAGCTCCTTCATGTTCTCCTCCAGTCTGCTCCCAGGTTGTTACGTAGCCCAGCAGCCTAAGATGCTTCGGCCCCCCAAGCTCTTCTCTTACTCTGTCACAGCCCACGTGGGGCTGTCTTTGAACACCAAGGCCTAACTGGGCAATCCTAGTGACCTCACTTTGCTTCTCACATTGGGCCCGCAGTGTCCAGCTTGACGTAGCCCATTACCCGACGCCCCCAATCATCTCTCTCTCTATCGTGTGGGCCGATTTGGTCGGCCCAGACTCGTCTTCAGCATCAGTAGACAGCCCGCCTCTCTATCACACTACCCGACTGGGCTTAATTGCTGTGGCCTATTAGCAGTCTTCCCAATTCAGCTCTCCCAGTAGATCCTGTTGTCCAAGTGTTCAATTTTCCACATGAGCTAATTGTTAACCTAGTTAAAGCTAATTAATCTTGATTAATTTTTAGCTTAAAACAAGCCCTTTTTCATGCAATATAACAGTCAAGAATTAATTAAAATTAGTTTTTAGGCACCAAAAAGGGGAGAATTTCTACTATAAAAAGGTGTTATTGGTTAAAGCAACTCATTCAGTCATCTTAGCATCCAAGCATTCTCTCATTCTCTCATCATCCATCTTTCAATTTTTAGAGTCTTTTGTAAGACAAAACCATTTGGATTGAGGGGTTTAGAAGAAAATAAGCTTTGTTAGCTAATTTTCTCTTCTCTTTTCTCATTTGTTAGTCAAATTTGAGAGTTTATACTTAATTTTATCATTTTGTGTAACTGAGTACTAAAGTTTGGACATAGGAAGTGAAATATACCAACTTCAATGGTGTTTTTTCTAACTATGATTAGCTAAATTATTCATATCTAGGATTAAGATGGATCTTTGATAATAATATTGTTACTAATTTCTTTTATGGTTATTTTTATCTCTTGAGTTGCATAATTTTGAGTTTATACTTGATCTTAACCTATCTATGCATCATAACAATATTGTTTATTCATGTTGACTATGATAGTTTAATTTAATATCTCAAATAAATGTTAGACCTTGTAGGCTAATATGATGATTATGTAATTAGACTTAAAATCATAATTGTCAAAATTGAATAAGTTATACTAGAATTAGATGAATTATGTCTTCTAAAAAGAATGATTCATGGTAAACCACTAGATAAATAATCTCATTTGATAATTATAATCATCTTTTTAATTTATGACTTAATGCTTGTAACCTGGATTGAACAAGAGACTAATTAAATCTCCATTTGAATTAGTAATTCAATATTTGTATCAATTGTGAAATTTAAAGTCCTAGATAATTCTCTAATATGATTTCTCTCTACTCGTCACATTTGCTTTTCTTGTGTTTCTTAAATTCATATTGATAATTAAACTCCTCAATTGACTTATTCTTATAATTGGAAAAGTTAAAATTTAAAATTACTATTGTTCCTCATGAGATCGACACCCTATACTTGCTAGTCTACAATTAACTTTGTGCACTTGCAAGTAGAAACAGTTTTTAAAACTAAACATAAAATCCACATCGAATTTTTAGCACCATTGCGAGGGAATGAATATTGATTTTCGAATTTTCTCTTCCTTTTATTCTTTTCATTTATTTGTTTTTTTCTCCCTTATTCCCTACTAATCTAATAATTTCATTTCTTTTCTTTATTGTCAACCCCATCCCTTTTATTTTCATTGTTTCATTTTTCTTTTATTCTCAAATCCTTCCTATTCTAACCATTTTATTTTTGTTCTTCCCATTCCTTCCTAATCTAACTATTTTCCACATCCCTTCTAATCTAATCTAATCTAACTCTTTTATTTATGTTATTTTATTTACTTTATCTAATCTAACAATCCCCCACCCTTCTATTTCATTTGTTCTCTTTTTATTTTATTTTTTATTTTGCTTTATTTTTTTTCATTTCCCCCCTTCCCGTGAATAATTTATTTTTTATTATTTCCCCTTCTTTTCTACTTATTTCATTTGGTGGTTGTTGTGGTGGTGATCTCATAATATTCTCTTGGTTGCTTGAGGATATATGTATGGTATATACTGTTTATCCTTAGATCTCGTAGAATATAATTTTGAAATTAAACACTCTCTTTATCAGATAAGAGCTAAGAACCATGAATCTAAGAAAAACATGGCTAAAGACACAAACCCTACCACCTAAGTAACTTAAAGAGTATTTTACTCCGGCACTTATGACTCACATACACAAACACATATGCCTACTGTCACGGGGCCACTTGAGATTAAACATTCTCTCATCTAAGTGCTCTCGTCATTTTAAGGGCTAGAGTCTAAAAATCATTTAAAACATGTTGATGAATTTTTAGAAATTTGTTCCACTGTGTTTTTGAATAATATCTTTGATGATGCTCTTTGCTTGCAGCTTTTCCCTTTCTCTTTGAAAGATAAAGCTAAATCTTAGTTGGATACCAAGATAAATATCATCAGTTGAGATCAAATGCAAAAGGAATTCTTGAAAAAGTTTTTCTCTAATAGTAAACTGACTACCCTAAGAAGTGCTATAACCACATTCTCACAAAATAAAAATGAGCAATTGCATGAAAGTTGAAAAAGGTTTGAAAAGTTATTGCGAAGTTATCCTGACCATGAGGTCCCTATGTGGCAACTCGTCTAGAGTTTTTATTTTGGTTTAGGTGAGCACAATAGGCAAATGGTTAATGCATTTTGTGGTGGTAGTTTCTTATATAAAACTCCCAAAAAAGGTTGGGAATTGTTTAAACATTTGAGTGAAAATTCACACTTATGCTACTTCCTTATATTTTGATTTGGCTAGGCAATTGAGAAGTAAAGGGAAAATTTATGAGGTTTTACATTTAATTGATCTTTCTAGTGAAGTTGATGCTTTAACTAAGAAACTTAATCAATCATTGGACACGAACAAAGTATCTACTGCCCTTTCTATGCAAGATGTGTGTTCGATTTGTGCTAGTCCAATGTATACTTTTGTTGACTGTCCTTGTACTGGTAAGTTTAACTGTATGACCGAACAAGTAAATGTTGCCCATGGATTTTCTCTATCCAATAATCCTTATTTTAATACCTATAATCATGATTAGAGGAATCATCCTAATTTTCTATGGTGGTCTCAAAATATTAAGAATCCTCAAGCCCGGTCTAGTAGAACCACCCCTCCTGATTTCCAAAATCAGAGATATGTTCCTTCTCCTTCTTATCAAGCTCCATTTGGGAGCTTTAATATAGACAAGGTAATTTCTATTCTTGGTACCTTGACTTGTGTTATGTAAAATATTGACTCTAAGGTCCAAAGAATTGAGTCTAAAATGCATATTATTGATTCCCACCTATAACCTATAGCTAAGTTAGAAACCCAACTTGGACAGCTAGCCATAGCTATAGGTAAAAGAGAAGAAGAAAAACTTCGAAGTCATCGTATATAGAACCTAAAAGCCAATAATTTGAATAATTGAAAGCTATAATGGTTCTTAGGAGCGGTAAAGAAGTAGATAATTGGGTGAATGAGAAGGAACAAGATAAAGAGGAAAGACTGAAGTCCATTGAGAGTGACCTTGAAACTGAAAAGGAAAATCGCTAACCTCACTATGACATATACGCCAAGGGTTCCTTACCTTCAAGCTTTAGATGCACCATTCCATTCTAAGAAAGACAAGCACGGAGATGACATTCTAGAGACCTTTAAGTAAGTTAAGGTTAATCTTCCCCTCTTGGAAGCCATTAGATAGATCCTAACTTATGCTAAGTTTCTTAAAGACATGTGCACTTTTAAAAAAAAATTTAAAGATGAAAAGTCTAAAAAGGTTCTTCTAAGTGAATAAGTAAGCTCGATTTCGAAATGTGACACTTCACCTAAGTTTAAAGATCCCGTTATCTCTACCATTTCATGTTTTATTGGTAATCACAAAATTGAAAGTCACTTTTGGATTTGGGTTTTAGTATTAACTTGATACCTTATTCTATTCACTTAGAGTTGGGATTGGGTGAACTAAAACCTTCCAACTATACCCGTCAGCTTGCTAATAGGTTAGTAAGGACTCATAGGGGACGAATAGATAATGTCGTAGTTTAAATTGATGAAGAATCCTTTCCTGTTGATTTGTTGTGTTGGATATGGACCATAGTCATATTTTTAAGCAAATACCTCTTATTTTAAAATGTTCCTTCCTAGGCTATAGGTTGGGAATGATGGATGTCATGGTCATGAACATGAGGGTTAGGCTTAATATTTTTAAAACTTCTTCTCAACCTATGTGAATCTGAATGCTTCTTTTCTGATGTGATTGATAAAATAATTGAAGAAGCTTTACCTGCTAATTTGAGTAATGATCCCTTGGGAGCCTGTCTTCCGGACTTGATATTGCTTGGCTTAGGAAGCACAATAGATGAGATAGATTCTAATCTAGATTCCACTCCTCATCTTGAGTGTTATGATGTATAAGGTTTTGATGATAACAAATCCAAGTATTGTTGTTGTTCCAAACAGGCTCTCCAAACAGGTTCTTACTGCTGTTCTCAATGTCTTAAACTTGCTTGACTAATGGTTGACTAAGAACAGGTACTCAAGTCAGCGATATAAGTGCAGCTGTGAGGAACAGGGCCTGTGAAGTGTTTGAAGCAGCAAATTCGTCTCTCTACAAGATGACTGGCATTACAACAAGATGTCTTGATTTGATTTAGATTTTATATTTTTAGACTCGTGTTAATATGCAAATTAGAAAGTCTTAATTTACCACTTACTTGAAACGGTTTTGCTTTTTGGAAAATATTTCGAATCACCTTTCGAAACAATCCTGGGAACAGGGTGGTCAGGGTGTTTCCAGATTAAGCTACGAAAAAATGATTTCACACGATTTTTCTCTCTCTGATTTTGGGCAGCTTCTCCAAGATTTGCAAGCAAGATTTTTTTATGTAGTATCTTACCCCTTCCCCTAAAACGGTTATCAAAATCTAAGGGGATTTGCAAAATCTTTTTGAATAAAAAGAATCTTCAACTCTTGGCAAGTGGATAAGGTTGTTGAGAAAATCATGGGCTAAAAGATGAAACAGTGTTGCTGAAGAATCACCGCCTTAAGAAATTAAGGAATTCTTACCAGCTCATGTTACCTAACCCCTTGCGGTTAAAGGACTCTATCTCCTTTAGAAATTTTGGTTTCCAAAAATTTGAGGAATTGTTTTTACCAAGCACTATATAAAGTCGCTTCTTACAACTCAGAAGCATCGGTTTTCAAAGGCAAAAATTCAGTGTTCATGAGCTTAAAAGTTTCAAAAGAAAACCGTGTCTAGTGAGTGAGTTATTTGAGCTTTCAAAGTTGGCATACTAGGACTTCATTGTACCCTATATTAGCTTAGTTGAGAAGCATTGTAATAGGGTGTTTTTCTTTATATTCTTCTTTCACAAAAGTGAGTTGAGTGTGTGTCCAAATTAAGGGGATTTTGGACGTGGAGTAACCTGTCTTAGGGAAGATGGTTACATGGGTTGCAATTTGTAACAAGGCGTGTTACTATTGTAACGTGATTAGCCCGTTTAATGAAGTGTGTAAATCCTACACGAGGCAGGTCGTGGTTTTTCACCTCAGTTGGGCTAGAGGTGTTTTCCACGTAAAAATCTTATGTCCATTATTTCCGCATTCAATTTTGTTGGATTTTCGGTTCTGTATATCTCAGGAACAGCCTGCGCAAACAGGATCTAAGACTGTTTGCCAGCATATTGTGAAAATCGGACACCACAATTCACCCCCCTCTTGTGGTTGTGTACTCTCGAAAGCAACAAGTGGTATCAGAGCAGGTTCTCCTTTGAAAGGCTAACACCTTGAGAGATCCTTGAAGATGAGTACCCCACAAGGCATGCTTGAAGGTCAATCCATAACTCGACCACCATACTTCAATGGCCAACACTATGGTTGGTGGAAGAATAGGATGGAAAACTACATCCAAGCCGAGGACTATGAGTTGTGGATGCTCATCAAGAATGGACCACTCATCCCTAAGAAAACAACTAAAGATAGTAAGTCAATCCCCAAGGAGCCTAAGGAATTCAATGATGAAGATTACAAGATGATGGTGAAGAATGCCAAGGCCAAGAAACTTCTATATTTCGGCCTAGGTCCTGATGAATATACTCGCATATCTGAATGTGAGTCGGCCAAGGAGATCTGGGATGCTTTGCAAATAGCTCACGAAGGGACCAATCAGGTAAAGCAATCCCGGATTGAATTGCATATGAGAAAATATGAGCTGTTTGAGATGGGTGATCGTGAAAGTGTGATGGACATGTATACTCGCTTCACTCACATAACGAATGAGTTGAAATCCCTGGGAAAATCCTTCACCACTGAAGAATTGGTGAGGAAAATCCTAAGAATTTTACCTCATTCTTGGGAAGCGAAAGTAACGGCCATCCAAGAAGCTAAGGACATGAACAAGATCACCCTAGATGAGCTGATTGGAAATCTCCAAATGTATGAACTTAGAAAAAAATTCCCAGCAGAAAGATGAGACAAAGAGAGATCGAGGTCTTACTCTAAAGGCCTTAGAAGATGATTCTGATTCTGATGAGGAGGAGATTGCCATGGATGAAGGTATCTCACATCGGGAGTTGAGGAGAACGAACCACGCCTTATAAGCGTGGGGAAACCTCAACCCATCGAGGTGCCTTTTGAGGGCAGGGATGGTGGTAGCGTCCCGCTTGCCCTAAGAGGACAAAACCGTGAGGGCAGGGATGGTGGTAGCATCCCGCCTGCCTAAAACGGACAATACCTCGATGTGGGGTGGTCGTGGGCTGTTACAATGGTATCAGAGCCATAGACCCGACCCTATGTGCCAGCGAGGACACTGGGCCCCTGAGAGGGGAGTGGATGAAGGTATCCCACATCGGGAGTTGAGAAGAACGAACCACGCCTTATAAGCGTGGGGAAACCTCAACCCATCGAGGCGCCTTTTGAGGGTAGGGATGGTAGTAGCGTCCCGCCTGCCTCAAAAATTTAAGAAGTTCTTCAAGAAAGTTAAAGAAAACAGCAAAAGGAAGGACTGCGGCAAGGGCAGGAACATCTCTCGGGAACAATTCTCTGGATGCTTCAAGTGTGGCAAGCTAGACCACATTGTGAGAAACTGCCCACTACACAAGGAGGAACAAGAACCCGAACACCCTAGAAAACAGGGGAGGAAATAGGGTTTAAGCAACTCAGCGAAACGATTCTCAAAAGCTATGCTCGCGGCTTGGGGTGATTCAAGCGAGGATGAGGAAAGGTCTGAAGCTGAGGAAGCTGATGTAGCACTCATGATAAGAAGTGACACTGATTCAGATGATGGATCAACAGATAGTCTGACTCAACTCAAGAACAAGGTACGTGGTCTAAATAAATCAACTCTTGAGGAATTAGTGTACACTATAATGGATATATGTGCTGAATTAAAAAGGGATGTTCGTGACCTAGAACTTGAAAATGAAACTCTTAAATTGGAAAAACTTGAAGTTGACAAAGAGACACTTGCCTTGCATGAAAACATTAATGTGCTTAAAGAGACTCTACTCATGAAAGAAGAGACTTGTTTCATTAATCTGACTGAGCTGGAAAAGGAATCTCTTGACTTAAAAGGAAAGGTCGAATCTTTGCTGGAAGAAAACAAAAACTTGCTTGAGAAAATAAAACAAATGGAATTAGGCCTTGTCACAAACAAGCTCTGGAACAGGTCCTCAAGGGCGCTTGAATGGTTAAACATACATCATAGTCGAAATAGAAGAGGACTAGGTTTTGTGCCTAAGATGACCTACTCAGTGAATAGAAAATACGTAGGATTATCTGAGAACATTGTATGTTATCACTGTGGTAAAACGGGTCATTATCGTTATACTTGTCCCTCGAGAAAGTATGCCATTAAAAGGAACACAGCTTATGTAAAACAAATATGGTTAGGAAAGATGAGATTTGTACGTCTAAAGGAATGGGACCCAAGTGGATCTAGGTTCCCAAAACTAACCTATGATCTGTTTTGCAGGCTAAAGTGAGAGAAAACCACCCAGCAAACAACCCAGCAAACAGCGCAGGGAACAACCTACGGAACAAGCAGCTGTGGTATGTTGACAGTGGGTGTTCGAGGCATATGACTGGTGAAAAATCCAATTTTCTCTCACTTACAGTTTCAGAAGGAGGGAGTGTGGCAATTGGAAATGGCAAATCCGGGACAATTATCGGTATAGGTAAGATAGGTGAGTCACTCTCCCATTCAGTTGACAATGTTTATTTTGTGGATGGATTAAAAGACAACTTGCTAAGTGTGTCCCAACTGTGTGACAAAGACAACCTAGTAGTGTTCTCTCCAACACGTTGCTTGGTTGTAAATATGAACATAGGAGATGTTGTGTTGAGGGGGAAGCGACACAAAAATGTTTATAAAGTGTGTATTTCTACTCTTCCCCAAAATAATTTGACTTGTTTGAGTGCTTCAAATGATGATGTTATGCTCTGGCACAAAAGACTAGGTCATGCAAGTTACTCGCTTTTGAACAAACTTATAACCAAAGACTTAGTGGTTGGCTTACCTTCCATCAAATTCAATGATGACAAGGTATGTGATACATGTGCCAAAGGCAAGCAAGTCAGAAATTCATTTAAATCTAAAAGGTGTGTAAGCACTACTCGACCTCTTGAATTGATACATATGGATCTATGTGGTCCAATGAGGATCATGAGTAGAGGTGGTAAGAGGTATGTGCTTGTGATAGTGGATGACTACTCTCGTTTCACTTGGACCTTGTTTTTGGCTTCTAAAGATGAAACTTTTGAAAAATTTCTTGCTTTCATTAAAAAGACTGAAAAGAGGGTAGGATACTCTTTGGTGTGCCTAAGGTCTGATCATGGTACAAAATTTGAAAATTCGAGCTTTATTGACTATTGTAAAGAGCATGGTGTTGATCATAATTTTTCAGCCCCAAGAACACCCCAACAGAACGGGGTGGTAGAATGCAAAAATCGTACTCTAGAGGACATGACTAGAACAATGCTCATTGTTAGTGGTCTTCCTATTAAACACATCATGTTATATAATAAATAGATGCATGATTAGACCTCTTCTTAACAAAACTCCTTATGAGCTCCTTAAAGGAAAAAAACCCAATATTTTGCATTTAAGAGTTTTTGGTTGTAAATGTTTTGTGCAAAATAATGGAAAGGATGCCTTAGGGAAATTTGATCCAAGGAGTGATGAAGCAATATTCCTTGGTTACTCCTCGCATAGTAAGGCATACAAAGTGTTTAATAAGAGAACCTTGTGTGTTGAGGAAAGTGTGCATGTGCTTTTTGATGAAACTAACTCTCTAAGTGAGAATGATGCACAGGAGGAAGACCTTGAACTAGGTCTTGTTAGAAAAGACTTGCTGCTCCAAGATGAACAAGGTAAGGAAGCCACTGAGGGATCAAGGTCTGAAGCTGTTCTTAAGGAAGGTAAGCAAGGTGTGAGTCAAACAGGGGGAAACAGGGTGGAACCCTGTTCGGGACAACATCAGCCGAATCCTTCAGGGATAAATTCAGGAACAAGTTCCCAAACAGGCTCGAGAACAGGTCCTGAACCTGTTTCACCTAGTATTCCAGCTAGGATGGAGAGCGTGTCTGTGAACCCACTTTCACCATGATCATAGAAATACCAAAGTTCACATCCTCTTGATCAAATTTTGTTTGATATTAATGCAGGAGTTCAAACTAGATCTAGGCTCAAAAATTTCTGTGCTTTCTATGCTTTTCTCTCAAAAATTGAGCCAAAGAATATTAATGACGCTCTTGCAGATTCAGATTGGGTCACAGCCATGCAAGAAGAACTCCATCAATTTGAAAGGAACAAGGTATGGCACCTTGTGCCACGGCTAGAGGATAAAACAATCATTCGAACCAAGTGGGTATTCCGTAACAAGCTTGATGAGTGCGAAACAGTCATTAGAAACAAGGCCCCGCTGGTGGTCCAAGGCTACAACTAAGAAGAGGGAATTGATTATGAAGAGACCTTTGCACCTGTTGCAAGGATGGAGGCCATTCGAATCTTGATAGCCTTTGCAGCCCACATGGAAATCAAGTTGTATCAAATGGATGTCAAAAGTGCGTTTCTAAATGGATACCTTCAAGAAGAAGTGTATGTCAAACAATCCCCCGGTTTTGAAAGTGATGAATTTCGTAACCATATTTTCAAACTTAACAAAGCACTTTATGGTTTAAAACAAGCTCCTAGAGCCTGGTATGAGCGGTTGTCAAGTTTCTTATTGGAAAATGATTTTAAAAGAGGCAAGGTAGATAATACCTTGTTTCTAAAATCTAAGGGGGAACATTTATTGATTGTCCAAGTATATGTCGATGACATCATATTTGGTGCAACTCATCATGATTTGTGTAACGAATTTTCAAACATGATGAGGAGTGAGTTTGAAATGAGCATGATGGGTGAGCTTAATTTCTTTTTAGGCTTGCAAATCAAGCAAACTTCAAACGGCACCATGATCCATCAACAAAAGTATGTCAAGGAGTTACTTAAGCGTTTTGGGATGGAGTCGGCCAAGCCCATTGATACTCCCATCTCTCCCTCAACCAGGTTGGTAATGGATGATGGTAGTCCCTCAGTTGAGGAGAAATCCTATAGGGGCATGATGGGGCCACTCCTATACCTAACCGCTAGTAGACCTGACATTGTTTTCAGTGTTGGTCTATGTGCACGTTTTCAGTCTAACCCTAAAGAAACTCATCTAAAGGCTGTCAAACGGATTTCAAGATATTTAAAACATACACCTGATTCAGCCTTGTGGTATCCTAGAGGTTGCAACTTTGATCTTGTTGGGTATGCTGATGCTGATTATGCAGGTTCTTGGTTGATAGAAAAGCACCTCAGGTATGGCTCACTTTCTTGGACCTTGTTTGGTATCTTGGGCAACCAAGAAACAACTCTCTGTTGCCTTGTCCACAGCAGAAGCTGAATACGTGGCAGCTGCATCCTGTTGTGCTCAGTTATTATGGATAAGGCAACAACTCAAGGATTTTTGTGTTGACATAGGATGCATTCCTATTTATTGTGACAATACAAGTGCAATTAACATTGCCAAAAATCCATGTCAACACAAAAGAACAAAACATATTGACATTCGTCATCATTTTTTAAGAGACAATGTTGAAAAAGGAGTGATCTCAATGCATTTTTGTGCCACTGAAAATCAAATTGCTGATATATTCACCAAGGCACTAAGCAGAGAATAATTTGAAAGGAATAGACTCGAACTAGGTTTAATTAGAACAACTTGACCATCTTGTTCTCTCTCCCTGTTGGCAATATTCAAAAGCTACTTACAATATTTGTTTGCCATCAATTTCTGTGCTATGTCTAGCATATGTGAGGTTTGCAACCTGCTGACACTCGTTGAGGTCTAATGAGATTGCCCTTACTGTCCCATGTTACCGAGCAAGTAACCTCAAGAACAAGCACCAGAAATAGGTACGCCTCTTGTTTGTCAAATGTGTGCAACTAGCTGAGATTTGCTTCACATCTTCCCGAGGCGTGCGCGGCCGGATTTAATGATAAAGCCCGTTGCAAAACGGGCAAAATCTTTAAAAGATCTTGCACGCCTCTCCTCTTTAAAGTTTTCTTCAAACTTGCTTCATTCTCTCACCTCCACCACAATTCTTCTTGCTTTGAAATTCCGTTCGAGAAACCCTAATCTCTCTCCTCCCTCTGAAAAATGGCATCCCCCATCAGCACCACGAGTTCCATGTCCTTGACCCAGGGCAACCAGTCACCAAGCATAGCTTTGCAAACAGCCACAACCCTGTTTACTCCCACGTAATTTCTGGCGGCTTTCATGGAAGGTAAATCTACTGAACCATCTAGCCCCATTCTTTACAAACCTTTTGGATTTCTGAAAAGCATAGACCTCAGAACAGTAGGTCTAAAATTGGAAGACATTCCCTATAAATTTGGGTGGGATTTAGTTCTGTTTGGTAAATCGAGTATATGTCAGAAGTCTAGAGAACCCCAAGAACCTTTTGGGGCATCTGGTAGAGAAATTGGGGCTATAGATGAACTCTTTTTGTTTGAACATGGCCTGGATGACATCAATTCTTTCGAGCTGTTTCCAGAGCAGGGAACAGGGGCTGAAATAGGGCCTGAGATTTTTAGGGATAACCTAGGAGAAGATTTGTCAAAAGAAGTAGGGAGAAGTAGTGGTCAACTGGAGGAGTCTCCTGTCGAGACTGAATAAGCCACACCGGTACCACAAACCGGTGAGAAACGCAAAAGGTATAAAATTGTGGCTAGGCGCACTAGAATGCCAAGAGCAAGACCACCATCAAGGTCTAAAAGTGGCTAAACTGAAGAACCCCAAAAGACTGAAACCCCTGTCAAACCAAAACCACAAATTTTCTCTCCGGCCAAACCCACTACCAGGCCAACCAGAAAATCAGCCCGAATTGCTTTTCAATCCACGTCTCGTCCTACCAAAGAGCCTTCTCCTGTTGTTGAGGAAATTGATTCCTCTTCTGAGCCTTCCTCTGATAGTGACACTGAGAACACCTCCTTCAAACAGGGCACTCCCGTGTTCTCAGAGTCTTCAGAGGACAAGCCTCTGCCTGCACCCAAACTAGCCTCCACTGTACCCTCCAAATCATCACCCACAAAAACCCCCAAGCGAAAAGCCTCTCTTAAACACGCCTCCACACAAGACACCCCTACTGAGCCCCAGCCTAAGAGAGCCAAGAAGTCAACCCTGTCTATAATTTCAGCCAAACTGACCCAACTGCTTCAGAGACGGGTAGTCAGGGGCAAAATCATCAAGGTCAAGTATTTTGAGGAACAGGGCCTTGGGGTGTTTCTGCACAAGCTGCATGCACAGGGGTGGTTTGAACTGTTTACAAACACCCAGCTTGGGTGTTCTGTCCACGAGTTGGCACAGTTTTACGCCAACTGCACTGTCACCGAAGGAGTGGTGACAAGTACTGTTAATGAGAAGCAGCTTCGCTTTGATGCGAAGATATTAGGGGAAATTTTGGGGATTCCCTCCACGGGCTTTGATGTATATATGAGGGAAGATAAGACTGTTCTTGGGACAGCTCGGCTGCTGAAGCTTTCCTAGAAATTCAGCCAGCAACCAAGCCTGCAAACACCCCAGTCAGTGAAGAAAGGGGACATGACATCTCTTCATCAGTTGATATTTTAGTTTATTATCAAAAATGTCATCCCGAGGGGCCAGGGTTGAAATTTTGCCGATGCCATGGATCAGTGTCTTATACATCTGATGGACAGGAAAGAGCAAATCAACCTTCCTGCCATCATGGTTCGACATATTGCAAGAATTGCAAACACCTCCAGGGAACATGACCTTGGCTATGGTTTCTTCCTGACTAGTGTTTTTGAGCACTTTGGGGTGACACTGGAGAAGAAGGTGGGAGCTCAGTTCATTGATGAGATCGGGAGCAACACTCTCATGGGGTGTGGATACACGTTGATTGAGGGATCTGCCTCAGAACAGGGGACCAGAACACCCCGTCCTCCTGTGCCTGGCAGTTCCTCAGTCAAGATTGAGGCTGCTCTGGAAGAAAACTCTCGACTAAGTGCTGAGCTTACTGCTGTGAAGGCTGCCCTGGATGAGGAAAAAGCTCTAAATGCCAAGCGTCATGAAGATCTCCTCGCCCTTCTCACTTCCCTCTCAGCAAAATTTTCCCCTCCTGCTCCCTGATCCCCCCAATATGCTGTTCTCATAGCCTGTTCTCACTTCTCTTGGTTGTCCTCTCTTGCTAGTTTGTACTCTATGTTGCACTCTTTTGGCGAATACCAGGTTATCTTGTTTTGATTGGCTTTGCCTTGCTTGCTTTTTGTTGAGAATTGCCTGTGTGTGACTAGGATGGCCAATCTCATTACCGTATCAAAACACTTGAATGTATCGCATGTTGACTTTCCTTCATTACCCAAGTGGTGGTGATAGCAAACACTCTCTGTTTGACTGTTTGCCCTTCCGTTTTAATGATGCCAAAGGGGGGAAGATAGGATGACCAATATTGTTTTAGTTTTGCCATGGACGCGTTGATTCTCTTACAATTTACAATTTTTCGATACTAGCTGCTTCATGTGAATTGTCGGTTCTATGAATGATTGGCACTAACACTTCATTTGTCCTTGAAAGTCAATATGGTCACTTGATTTGTCATCATCAAAAAGGGGAAAATTGTTATGATGTATAAGGTTTTGATGATAACAAATCCAAGTGTTGTTGTTGTTCCAAACAGGCTCTCCAAACAGGTTCTTACTGCTGTTCTCAATGTCTTAAACTTGCTTGACTAATGGTTGACTAAGAACAAGTACTCAAGTCAGCGATATAAATGCAGCCGTGAGGAACAGGGTCTGTGAAGTGTTTGAAGCAGCAAATTCGTCTCTCTACAAGATGACTGGTCATTACAACAAGATGTCTTGATTTGATTTAGATTTTATATTTTTAGATTCTTGTTAATATGCCAACTAGAAAGTCTTAATTTACCACTTACTTGAAACGGTTTTGTTTTTTGGAAAATATTTCGAATCACCTTTCAAAACAATCCTGGAAACAGGGTGGTCAGGGTGTTTCTAGATTAAGCTGCGAAAAAATGATTTCACACGATTTTTCTCTCTCTGATTTTGGGCAGCTTCTCCAAGATTTGCAAGCAAGATTTTTTTTATGTAGTATCTTACCCCTTACCCTAAAACGGTTATCAAAATCTAAGGGGATTTGCAAAATTTTTTCGAAGAAAAAGATTCTTCAACTTTTGGCAAGTGGATAAGGTTGTTGAGAAAATCATGGGCTAAATGATGAAACCGTGTTGCTGAAGAATCACCGCCTTAAGCAATTAAGGAATTCTTACTAGCTCATATTACCTCACCCCTTGCGGTTAAAGGACTCTATCTCCTTTAGAAATTTTGGTTTCCAAAAATTTGAGGAATTGCTTTTACCAAGCACTATATAAAGTCGCTTCTTACAACTCAGAAGCATCGGTTTTCAAAGGCAAAAATTTAGTGTTCATGAGCTTAAAAGTTTCAAAAGAAAACCGTTTCTAGTGAGTGAGTTATTTGAGCTTTCAAAGTTGGCATACTAGGACTTCATTGTACCCTATATTAGCTTAGTTGAGAAGCATTGTAATAGGGCGTTTTTCTTTATATTCTTCTTTCACAAAAGTGAGTTGAGTGTGTGTCCAAATCAAGGGGATTTTGGACGTGGGGTAACCTGTCTTGGGAAGACGGTTACGTGGGTTACAATTTGTAACAAGGTGTGTTACTATTGTAACGTGATTAGCCCGTTTAGTGAAGTGTGTAAATCCTACACGAGGTAGGTCGTGGTTTTTCACCTCAGTTGGGCTAGAGGTGTTTTCCACGTAAAAATCCTGTGTCCATTATTTCCGCATTCAATTTTGTTGGATTTTCGGTTCTGCATATCTCAGGAACAGCCTGCGTGAACAGGGTCTAAGACTGTTTGCCAGCATGTTGCAAAAATCGGACACCACAATTCACCCCCCTCTTGTGGTTGTATACTCTCGAAAGCAACATTGAGCCTTCATTTTGGTGTTCACTTATGAACTCTTCTCCCTTTGACTAGTTCTCCTATGCTTTCTTCTATTATATTTCCACCTAAGTTTGAGTTGAAACCTCTTTCGGATTCACTCAAGTATGTGTTTCTAGGCCTTAAAGAGACCCTACATGTTATCATATCTTCTTTTTTATCTTGTGATCAACAGAAAGAGTTAATTTGTATCTCGTCTGATTAGAAGGATGCTATTGGCTGCTTTAAAAGGGATTAGTTGCGCTATTTGCATGCACAAATTCAGTTAGAGGACGATGCTAAACCTATTAGGCAAATGCAACACAGACTAAACCCCCACATGAAAGAAGTTGTTCAAAAAAGGAGAAAAGCTTTTAGATATAGGTATTATCTACCCTATTTCTGATAGTCAATGGGTCAGTCTAGTTCAATTCATCTCTAAGAAATTTGGCATAACTGTGATTAAAAATAATGAAGGTGAACTAATTTCTAATAGACATACTGCAGGGTAGAGGGTGTGCATTGATTACCAAAAGTCAAATTCCATAATTAGAAAGGGCCATTTTTCCCTCCCCTTGATTGATCAAATTTTAGAAAAATTAGTAGGATAAAGTTTTTATTACTTTCTAGATGGGTATTCTGGTCACAATCAAATACCTGTCTATCCTGAGGACCAAGAGAAAACCACCTTTACATATCCTTTGGGTTCATTCGCTTATCGTAGGGTGCCTTTCGGGTTGTGTAATGCACTTTTCACATTCCAGAGATACATGATGGCCATATTTTCTGATTATATTGATAATGTCATGGAGGTGTTTATGGATGATTTTCATGCTTTTGTTTCTTCCTTTGATGTGTGTATTTCTAATTTGTTCACTGCAAAAAAGATGTGAAGAAGTGAATCTAGTCTTGAGTTGGGAAAAGAGTCATTTCATGGTCCAAGAAGGGATTATGTTGGGTTAGAAAGTGTCTAAAAAGGGAATTGAGGTTCATGAAGCCAAGGTAGATCTGATTTCTAATCTACCTGCTGTTGTGATTTTTTTAAAATAAATATTAGTTTGAAACCACAAGCGAATAGCTCTCGTTGTAGCACTTGAGGGTCGATCCACATGGATGATTTGCAAATTAGTTTACTACTTGTCTACATTATTACAACTTACTCAAATAAACAAAACCAAAATTAACTTTAAACTCATTGCATTAATGGTAACAACTAAATTCATCTACTATTCCTGAAAATAAAAATTAAGGAAATCGGAAAAGGAAACTAGATGAAAGGACCCAGTTGAAAGATCAGGCAATTTTGGATAGGTGTAAGGTTATGAGTGAACCACGCATAGCCCAAAAACGTTGAAATAATTCTACTAATTTTTTCTGAATCAATAGCAAGTGCCCCGTGAAGCAAGGGATTAGGTGTGTACCTCAAGTCACAAAAGTAGGAACAAAACAAAAGCGAACAAATTGAAACTAGAACATAGAAAAACAGAACTGAAAACTCAAGAAACCGGAACCCTCAAACCGAAAATTTCAACTCGAATTGAACAACCCGGAATCAAATTACACTAATTCGTTTGCCTGAAATAAATCTAAAAACAAATAGGAAATGGAGTGGATGAAAATAAGGTTGGTATTCTGCTACCCCCAAACCCTCTGTTTCTGACCTCCATTTGAAGGCTCCTGGAGAACCAGTTCGTTGGCCCCAAATAATTGCCTTCTTTCTCATCTTACAACCGTTGCATTTATGATGGTGATCATGATGGATTAAATGGTAAGGGGCGAGAGGGAGTAACAGATGGGAGAGAAGGTGGCCGAGTTGCCCAGTTTTCAGGTTCTTAAGACTGCGAATCAATGAGGAGGAAGAAGAAAGAGAATGGGGAGGGCTGGCTAGCACGTGCCTAGCACATGTGTTTAAGTGAGGAATGGGTTGAGGGAGAAAGCAAGACGTGTGGGCTTAAGTAAAGACTTGTCCAGGCCTGCGAAAGAAATCAACCAAAAAGAGAGAAATGGATGAGGAAAACTGGAAGAAGGCTGGGCATTTGGGCCGCTGGAAAAGGGAGTCTATCGACCCAACCCACACGCAAGAAGGAATAAAGAAAAAAACAGAAAGAGAGGGTAAATGGAGGCTAGGCTTCTGACGTGCCGTGAACTGGGCCACTAACTGGACTTGGTTCTTTCTGCTCTTTCTCTTCTCTTCTTTATTTCTCCACTTAGTCCAATATTAATCATATGAGCATTATTGATTTTTTTTCCAAATTTTTCCAAATTCCTATAAAACAAATAAAATAATATTAAAATCCTAAATTAATAATTTATTCTGAGCAAATATTAGATAATAAAAGGGCATAAAATATTATAATTTATGGTTGAGCAAATACCCCCACACCTGAGTTTTGCTTATCCTCGAGTAAAATAAAATTAAAAATCCTAGAAAAGAAAATAAAATCCTAACTCACTTTCGTAGGAATGACGATTACACTTAGCATGTGTAACAAGCCCTTTAAACCTCGGGGTTACCCCCTAGTAGACGAGGAAGGTCTCATGAGGGTTTGCAGAAGATATACCCACAAAATTTATAAAAGAAAACAAAAACAGAAAATCGAAATTTTTTTTGGGTTTTTTTCTTTCAAAGTATATATACAACACCGGAAAAAAATATATACACATTCCAATGTAAGCACATCACTCAAGTAACCAAAGCATCAGATCACATACAAATACAATGTATACATCAAAAAACCCTTCAACCCACTGATGACATCTATACACAATCTTTCACCCCACTTAGAAATTATCTATGAGCATTACTGGTAGAACCTCGCTTTAGGGCAATGTGGAACACCCTCACTCATATGTTTAAAATATATAACAATGTTCACTCGACTCTTTTCCAATTAAACAAACTACCATAAGCTTGCTAAGATTCTCAATTCTCCACCACTAAAAGGCAATATGCAAAATAATAATCAAGAGGACTTTTCATGGTTGTAATGGGGCTAAAGGTTAAAGGTTAGGAGAAGGACAAATGATTTGAGAAATGAGGAGGTAAAAGCTAAAGCTAATAAGCAACCAACACTTACACCAATTATAATGAGCATACTCTCTCTCAAAACACAAAATAACAATACACTCTAATTAAATTAACCATTGAAAATGAGTATAAAATGATACATCCATGCCAAACACTCTTATTCACAACTTTTTGCATTTTTGAGATTTTTCAACTTCCTTTTTCATTTTTTTCAATGGAAACTTTTTCCTATTTTTTCATTTTTTCTTGCCTTTTCATTTTATTATTTTTTCAAGAGAAAAATGAATGAATGGCATATAGCGATACAACTCAATTTCCATATGGTCACCATAATACATCCCGATATATACCAAAATCAACCACCAAATTTATAAAACACCCAAAAGTCTCCCACCAAATAATGAATTGTGCCCCACTAGTTTTGGCTTAGGGGTAGGACATGTGTTTAGGCCATATGAATCGATAAAGTGATCTTGAGGGTAAGGACTAACAGGAAAAATAGACTCTTCCATGGGCAAGATATCCTAAAGTGCCTCTAGCTTGTTAAAGCTCATAAGTATGCCAAGCGAATTTTTCAAAAAAATCCCATACCTCATCTTGAGTTCAAGACAGTAATCCTATTAAACCTCTACGACAAATAGACTCAACATGCCCTCTAGATGCAGAATTTAAACTCATAGCGATGACCTCATAAATTTCTCATTTTTGAAAACATTGATTCAATTGAGCATGATAATAATTAAGTCTCGGTCAATAACTCCAAAAAGGTTCATGCTCGAATTGTGGTAAATTGAAAACTGGCATTCTTAAATCTCTTTTTGTCAATTTTAAGAATTTTTTTCAATTTTTTTGGATTTTAAATTTTTTTCTTCTTTTTTTGGGGATTTTTTAAGGGGTTTTTTTTAGGGAAAGAAAGTGCCTCTAGGACACTAATTACAAACTAATGACTAAAATAAAAACAAAAGACTTAAATAATTAAGTTAACCACACAAAATAAACTAACAAAAATAAAACTATATTACCAAAAGAGAAGAAAGACTGAAAAGACATAAACAACAAGACATGACCTAGCGCAAAAAACCAAAGAGGAGCACATGCACAAAGCTTGTACAGCATTTTCTTAAGTCAAAAACCTAAAACAAAATAAAAGCAAAAAATAAAATAAAACAAAAAATGAGACTCCTAAAATCAGAACTTTATATACAAAAAAGTCTACACAATCACAAGGGACATAAATATATTTCTTTTCTAATATTTTCTCTCTCCAAATAGTGCAGAAAAATCCAAACAAGAAATTAATTTCAAAAAATCATAGAAAATTCTAGACAGTTTCAAAAATTCCAGAAAAATTTACACAAACTCTAAAAAGTAGGCTGAATTCATGAAAAATATCAGCACAGCAAAAATTACACCAGAAATGCTCCATAAAATTCAAACATAATCTCAAATTGTGGAAAAATCTACACTAATTTTCCTAGATCAGTTATGCCTTCTTTCTTTTTGCTGCACACAAGCCAAATTGGTTAGCACTTTTTTTTTTTTTTTAAGTAGCAAATAACCTCTAAAAATCAAAATGAAACTAATCTCAACAAAAATCAAAATACTAACAAGAATCAAAAATAGTCTAAACTAGGTTCCTAAAACTAAATAGCGACTCAATAAAAACTAAAAATCACAATTATAAAACTAAAACAAAAGTAACACAAATGACTCGAATAACTAAACTATGACTCGAGGCTACCAAATTTCACAACTCCATCCTCGGCAACGACGCCAAAAACTTATTGTAATTTTTTTTAATAAATATTAGTTTTAAACCGTAGGCGAATAGTTCTCGTTGTAGCACTTAAGGGTCGATCCACGGGGATCATTTGCAAATTAGATTACTGCTTGTCTACGTTATTACAACTAACTTAAATAAATGAAACTAAAATTAACTTTAACTCATTACATTAATGGTAACAACTAAATTCATCTACTATTCCTGAAAATAAAAATTAAGGAAATCAGGGAAGGAAACTAGATGAGAGGACTCGGTTGAAAGATCAGGCAATTTTGGATAGGTGCAAGGTTGTGAGTGAACCACACATAGCCCAGAAAATGTTGAAGCAATTCTACTAATTTTTCCTGAATCAATAGCAACTGCCCCGTGAAGCAAGGGATAAGGTCTGTACCTTAAGTCGCAAAAGCAAGAATGAAACAAAAGCGAACACATTGAAACTGGAATATAGAAAAATAGAACTGAAAACTCAAGAAAATGAAACCGCCGAACTGAAATTTCAACTCGAATTAAACAACTATGAATCAAATTACACTGATTTGTTTGCCTAAAATTAAATCTAAAAAACAAACAGCAAATGGAGTAGATGAAAATGAGGTCAGTATTCTAAAGCTAAGTCTGCTATCCCCGAGCCCTCTGTTTTCGACCTCCATTTGAAGGCTCCCAGAGAACGCCTTCGTTGCCCTCATATAATTGCCTTCCTTCTCATCTTGTAACCGTTGCATCTATGATGGTAATAATGATGGATTAAATGATAAGGGGAGTGAGGGAGTAATGGATGGGAGAGAAGGGGGCTGAGTTGCCCTATTTTCAAGTTGTCTGGACTGCGAACTGACGAGGAAGAAGAAGAAAGGGGATGGGGAGGATTGGCTAGCACGTGCCCAGCACGTGTGTTGAAGTGAGGAATGGGTTAAGGGAGAGAGCAAGACGTGTGGGCTAAAGTGAAAACTTGTTCAGGCCCACGAAGGAAATCAACCAAAAAAAGAGAAATGGAAGAGGAAAACTGGAAGAAGGGCTGGGTGTTTAGGCCACTGGAAAAGGGAGTCTATTGGCCCAACCCATACGTAAGAAAGAATAAAGGGAAAAAAATAGAAAGGGAGGGTAAATGCAGGCCGGGCTTCTGACGGGCCGCGAACTGGGCCACCAACTGGACTCGGTTCTTTCTGCTCTTCCTCTTCTTTTCTTTATTTCTCCACTTGGTCCAAAATTAATCATATGAGCATTATTATTTTTTTCCAAATTTTTCTAAATTCCCATAAAGCAACTAAAATAATATTAAAATCCTAAATTAATAATTTATTTTGAGCAAATATTAGGTAATAAAAGGGCATAAAATGTCATAATTTATAGTTGAACACCTGTGCCTTCTTCTATGAAGCAAGTTAGATCATTCCTAGATCATACTGGTTTTAATAGGATATTTATTAAGGATTTTAGTAAAGTGGCTTGCCCATTTACTAATCTCCTCACTAAAGATGCTTGTTTTGTGCTTGATGAGTCATGTGTGAAAGCTTTTGAAAAGCTTCGATTTTTATTAGTATTGGCCCCTATTATGCAGCCCCCCAACTTTTCTCCTGCATTTGAGATTATGTGCGATGCATCTAATTTTGCTATTAGGGCAGTTTTGGATCAAACGATGAATAGAGTATCTCATGTCATTTAGTATGCTAGTAGAACTCTAACTGATGCTCAAAAGAATTATTCAACTACTAAAAAAGAGTTGCTAGCTGTAGTATTTACACTTGATAAATTTCGTCCATACGTTTTGTGTTTAAAAGTGATTGTGTTTACTGATTATGCTGCATTAAAACACTTATTGACCAAGAATGACACCAAAGCTAGACTCATTAGATGATTTTTTTTTTGGGGCTCCAAGAGCTTCATATTGAGATAAAAAATAGGAAAGGTTCTGAAATTCAGTTGCAGACCATTTGTCTAGGATCTTTACTGAGTATACCAATATCTTAGTTGGATTTTCTGACCACTTTCCTAATGACAATTGTTTACTATGTCACATGGCCCTCTCTCTTGGTTTGCTCACATTGTGAATTATCTTGCAACTGGAAAGATTCCTTCTAACGGGTCCAAACAAGAAAAAGATATGTTCTTGTCACAAGTAAGACATTACTATTGGAAAGACCCTTATCTTTTTAAACATTGTCCTATCTAAGTGGTACATAGATATGTCCTCAAGAGTGAAATTCATAGTATTCTCACCTTTTGTCACTCTCATGCTTGTGGTGGTTACTTTGGAGGTCATAGGACAGCTACTACAGTCCTACAAAGTGGGTTCTTTTGGCCCACTTTGTTTTGTGATGCTTACCTATTCTGTCTTACTTGTGAGCATTGTCAACGTACAGGTGCCCTGTCTTATCATGATATGATGCCCCTTTCCCCTATTCTGATTATTGAGATATTTGATGTGTGGGGCATTAATTTCATTAGTACCTTTTCCCTATCTTTTGGCTTTGTTTACATGTTGGTTGCTGTGGATATGTGTCAAAGTGGGTGGAAGCTAAGGCTACCAGGGCCAATGACTACAAGATTGTGGTCAAGTTAGCGAAAGAGTACATATTTTGTCAACATGGGAGCCCTCGAGCTCTTATTAGTGAGAGGTAGTCATTTTTTTCACCGATCTTTTGAGGCTTTACTTAGAAAATATTATGTGACTCACAAAGCAGCTACCCCTTATAACCCATAGAATAGTGGTCAAGTTGAGGTGTCTAATCATGAGATCAAGTCTATACTTGGGAAAACAGTTCGACCTAATAGGGAAGACTGGTATTTGAAATTGCATGATGCTCTATGGGCGTATCATACTGCTTATAAGACTCCCATTAGAACGTCTCCTTACCGACTTCTTTTTGGTAAAGCTTGTCACTTGCCATTTGAATTGGAATACCATGCTTTTTGGGCTATTAAAGCTTTTAATGTTTTGATATGAAACAAGTGGGTTCTAACCACAGGCTTCAATTAAATGAGTTGGATGAATTGCGTAATGAAGCTTATGAGAATGCTAAGATTTATAAAGCCAAAATCAAAATTATTTATGATAAAATGATATCTCGTAAATCTTTTAAACATAATTAGAAGGTTTGGCTTTTTACTCTAAGCTCAAGCTGTTTCCTGGCAAGGTGAGATCTAGATGAGATGGTTCTTTTGTTGTCTAATAAGTGTTTCTCTCTGGGACAATCCACATTTTGAATCCCCAAGATGGTCGAATTCTTAAGGTTAATGGCCGACATTTGAAACCTGTTGTGACTCATGATATTACGCCTAGTTTGATTAAGTCCATCAATCTAGTAGACCCTATTTACTATGATTAGTGGGTGGGACCTTGTCTGGTCGAAGACATAAAACTTAGTACTTATTGGGGGACAACCTAATCTTTTTAGAAAAATTTGAGTCTTTTGTTTTTATTTTTCTTTTTGATCAAGGCGTGTTTGCATCCTAGGGTGTGATTCTTCACTTGGTTTTTGGCTTTTGTGGTTGGTGGCAGTTGTGAAGGTACTTTTGGAGTTGGATTGTTGGGCTTATTCATTTCCTCATGCTATTAGGTTGTGCTCAGGTTGTGTTGCTCTTTTTTCCATTTCTCTCTTTATTATTGCTTTCTACATTGAGGACAATGTAATGTTTAGGTATGGGGGAAGAAAAATGAAAAATTTTAAGGAAATGTGAACTTGAAAATCTATGGGTGAATTTGATTTTGGAAAGAGTTTGAGTGTTCTGATTATGCATGTTCTATTCTTATTATGTGGATTTGACTCATGTGACCCAAGGTCATTAGAGATTATTTCTAAAATTGACTAGTTGAATGCCAAAAATTTTTACTGTGCTAATACTACTATGTAATCGAATTTGAATTTGAGATGTAATCTTATTTTCAATCTCATTATGAGAATTCAACTAGTATTGAGTTCTCCATTGACTTTTCAATTAATAAATTAAATAAACTGAATTAATTAAGTTCTGATTCTGATAACAATGTTCAGGTTCTATCTCTATTCATATGTTTAATTGCCTAAATATGTACTTAGTGTTTCTCTAAGTGTTATCTTTATTCATATCTTTATCCACTCAAGAAAATGCATTGAATCAAGTAACTTTTAAAAAATTTCAAACAAATCCCCAAAAAAAGGAAAGAAAAAGACTAATAAATTGATTTGGTATTGGGGACTTGATTTTAAAGATACTCTTGTGAATATTGCTATATGGGGTGAAATTTTATACTTATGATTTGGTACATAGTTTTATTATGTGCTTAATTTGCTTGACTTTTGCCCTATTAACTTAGTTGAAATTAGAAATCTTTGATAAGGAGTTGTGGGTTGGTAGTAAATTGATATATGTGATTTGGAGTGGACATTCATAGTTGGATCAGTTGATTTTGTTCGCTAATCTTATTCTACTTGATGATTTCAATGAATATATGCATTATTGTTATTCTTGTTCGAAGACTAGCAAAGTTTTGGTGTAGAGGAGTTGATAATTCATATTTTATATGTAATTTTCCCCTTTATTTTATCCACTTTTAAGTCGTTGAAATATATTTTTATAAGTGAACAATGCATATTTTATGTGATTTTCAGGTGTAAAAGAAGAGTTGAATTCGGGAATGGAGCTGAGTAATTTGAACAATTGTATTAAGATATCACAATTATAATCCAATTCTCAAGACCCCAGCCTAACAAAACAGCCAAAAAAAGCTAGTCTAACTGAAATGGGCTTGCTCATGCAGCCCGCTAGACAAAGCCTCAACCTTCCTTTCCTTCTCTTCTTCTTCCAAGCCCGAGTTGGGCCTTTATTCTCCATAGGAACCCGATCCAACTTCAATCCATCTCCCTCACTCTCCCTTCTTTCTTCCACATGCATAGGCCGGTGTGCTGTGGCCTAAGTTAATCGCATCATCACCCACCAGCTCCTTCATCTTCTCTTCCAGCATGCTCCCAGGTTGTTACGTGGCCCAGCGGCCCAAGATACTTCAGCACCAACCTCTTCTTTACTTTCTCACAGCCCGCGTGGGCTTATCTTTGAGCACCAGGCCCAGCTGGGTAATCCCAGTGACCTCACTTCACTTCTCACATTGAGCAGTTAGTGCCTAGCTTTACGCAGCCCATCACCCGACGGCCCCAGTCATCTCTTTCCCCCTCCGTGTAGGCCAATTCGGGCAACCCAGACTCACCTTTAGCATCAGCAGGCAGCCCGCCTCTCTCTCTCTCTCACACTACCCGACTAGGCTTATTTGCCGTGTCCTATAAGCAGCCTTCCCAATTCAGCACTCCCAGCAGATCCCATTGTCCAAGTGTTCAATTTTCCAGATAAGTCAATTGTTAACCTAGTCAAAGCTAATTAATCTTGATTAATTTTTAACTTAAAACTAGCCCTTTTTCATATAATATAACAACCAAGAATTAATTGAAATTAGTTTTTCATTAATTTTTAGGCGCCAAAAAGTGGAGAATTTCCACTATAAAAAAGGGTTATGTGTTGGAGCAATTCATCCACTCATCCACTCATCCAAGCATCCAAGCATTCAATCATTCTCTTATCTTCCATCACTTAAGTTTTAGAGAGTCTTTTGTAAGACAAAACTATTTAGCATGAGGAGTTTAGAAGAAAATAAGTTTTGTTAACTAATTTTCTCTTCTCTTCTCATCTCATTCATGAGTTAAATTTGAGAGTTTACAGTTCATTTTATCATTTTGTGCAATTGAATACTAAAGTTTGGGTATAGGAAGTGAAATATACCGACTTCAATGATATTTTGCTGACTATGATCGGCTAAATTACTCATATGTAGGATTAAGATGGATCTTTGATAATAATATTGTTACTAATTTTTTTTGGGTTATTGTTGTCTCTTGAGTTGCATAATTTTGACTTTATACATGATCTTAACCTGTCTATGCATCTTAATATTTATTCATGTTGACTACAATAATTTAATTTGTTATTTAAAATGAATAATAGATCTTATAGGCTAATATGATGATTATATAATTAGGCTTAAAATTATAATTGCTAAAATTAAATAGTTTATACTACAAATTCGATGAGTTATGTCTAAAAGAATTATTCATGCTAAACCACTAGATAAATAATCTCATTTGATAATTATAATCATCTTTTTAATTTTTGACCTAATGCTTGTGACCTAGGTTAAACAAGAGATCAATTGAATCCCCATTTGAATTAGTAATTTAATATTTGTATCAATAGTGAAATCCAAAGTCCTAGATCTTTGTATAATATGATTTTTCTCTACTTGTCACATTTGCTTTTCTTGTGTTCTTAAATTCATATTGGTAATTAAACTCCGCAATTGACTTATTCTTTATAATTGGAAAAGTTGAAATTTAAAATCACTATTGTTTCTTGTGGGATCGACACCCTATACTCACTAGTCTACAATTAACGTTGTGTACTTACAAGTTGAATGGGTTTTGAAAACTAAACATAAAGTCTACATCAGTCTCCAACAACCATAATTCATTATAAAATTCCATAGAATGTAAACAATTCATAGATATGTCTCGTAGAGTTCTCTGCAATATAATAAGGTTTCTCTCCTATCCCAAATGTATTATATTATTTTTTAATTTTGTAAACATTCCTTAAATATTTACAATGACATTCCCTCAAGAATCAAGCTTGCTAACCCAAAGTCGATTAGAGTGATTAAACCCAAAATACAATAATTTCTTCCAATGAATGAATTCCTAAATTGTAGCCAAATAACATACATCCTATACATCCTAATAGTTTCTTAGAACCATTTCTCATGCCCTAAGCCTATCATCATAGGTTTCTCTTTGTATGTCCTAATTGGTTTCTCAAATGTTTATGGACATTACCTTCACAATCCTATTAATCACAAGTTTATGTAAGTGTGTGAGACCCTTTATAACTAGATAGTTGAATTCATCAAAAGCACCAAGTTATGTATAAAATAATGAACTTCTTAATAAACTTACTTGTGAGGCATGCCAGAACATTGTGATTCTCTTTCAACACGCAAACTCATCTTACACTTTTCTCAAAAGAAGGAAAGTAAAACATACCGTTTTGGTAATAGCTAGCATAAACATTATAAAGATATGGTACAATGAAGATAGGAGCCTTCAAATAGTCACAACAGAAGCAAACAAATGGTTGGGTTCATATCAAGCACACATAGCAGTAATATAAAATCATGAGTATCACATGGCAATAGCTAAAAGGTCAGCAAGCAAATGTAATTGCAAAAGGCAAATAAGAATGCTAAAAGAAATTCAAGGCTCATTATAGAGTTCAACAAATTAGTTCATTAAGTGTGCTGATCCCAAAATAAGATAAATCAAGTAATGAGATGAGATCATAGTTGAGAAATTAAGTGAAAGGAACGTTAAGACTTAAGAGGAGAACAAATGCATACAAATGTAATAAACATGAGAGTCAAGAGATAGCACGAAGATCACAAAGTTAAAGCAAAAAGCATATAAGTACAAGTAAGAACCACAAGGTTTAGTAGAAGCATAACTTACTAGAAAGACAAATATCAACGACAAGATAGCGAACGTCATTCCCAAGAGGCAATCGATTATGATAACGTTAGAAAGAATTTATCTAAATAAGGTAGAAAAAGTTATAACAAAAATGTAGAAGATTTTGGAGATTGATAAGGTAGAGAGAGCAATAGCTTAAAGAAAATACAAATATGGTATATGCCCTCTTGCAACACACCACAATAGTCATCTACCTCATCTTGTTCTGTCTTAAGCTTACTCCTTACCTAAGATAGTCTTTGATTCACTCAATGCCTCAATGGTTAATGGGGGAATAAGATGAATAGAAAGCTCACCCAACCTCGGGAGCCTGGTTGTATATTTATACTCAATTGTACAAATGTTAAATTACAATAATATGCCTATACTATATTACACCCTCTTAATCTGACCAGGGGGTCGTACGGACAGATTGGATTTCAAAAATAAAAATTGCTTGGTGGATAAGCCTTTAGTAAAAGTATCAGCAATCTGCCTGCTGGTATGGATATATCGCACAATAAGATCACCATCAGCAACCCTCTCTCGGATAAAATGATAATCAACGGCAATATGGTTGTTACAATCATGCTGAACTAGATTGGCAGACATCTAGGTGGCACTAACATTGTTACAGTAGAGACAAATAAGATTGCGAATTACAATCCCCAGATCAAGCAACAACTTCCGTATCTAGATAGTCTCAATAACAATGTATCCAAGAGCATGATACTCAGCCTGTAACACCCCCACTACCTATTAGGGATGTTACACCGCCAGGATCCCCCGAGGGAGACCTCTAAGGCTCTTCTTCTATTGATTTCCTTTAAGAATCTACCTAACTCTAATTGAGTTGGGGATTTCTGGAACGAAACGGGCAGAGTTTCGTTTGTATTTACAATATTTCCAATGTTTTCATTACAACTTTAGGGTACCTGTGATATTTTAACCAAAATTCAAAGTGAACTGGAAGTTGTCAGCGAGTCACACACTCGCGGTTGAGGCTTAGGCCCTTACAACACTATTTACAATAAATTTACATAAGTTTACACAACCAGAGCCTCTACATGCCCAATTCATGCACTTCCTTAGCCAAAACATTACTTCAGGTAGCTTCACACAACGCATCACAGGTACACCTGTAGGAGTAACTAGCAATTCCTAGGAGGCAGACAGGTTCTTCCATTCATTCACCACCTGAGGGAGGGAAAAAGGGGAAATGAAATGGAGTGAGCCACCACATGCTCAGTGAGTGCTCCTCCACTTCTTAAAACAAAACCTTTACGGATAATACTACTCGTATTAATCACATATCAAGCATTTCTGTAATACCAATCATTATATTAAGCTATATATAGCATATACATGGGCTATTCACATGCCAAACCTTCATTCATTCAATCATTCGAGAATTACATTCCCATTCATAGGTGTTAGACCCGTTAGGCTATTCACATGTTAAACACACATTCATAGAACCTTTAATACTTTAGAAACCTTCTCATCCGACGCATGTAGGTTTAAGCAAATAAACTCAAGGTAGGAAGAAGGGAAGGCTACAGTCAAGCATGCTTGAAGGTCATTTCATTACTTATTCATTGAAAGCTTTCTTTCTGTGGTTGAAAACGTTTTCTTAACCTTCAAAGGAAGTTTGATTTTGTATTTATCGTGTAACGATCCTTAGAAACTTTTCATACATCATTCCATATAGCCTTTTGGGCCCATAAAGAAAAGAACTTCCTTTCCTTTTTAATCGTCTAAAATGGCAAAGGCCAATTGCTTTTCTTAACTTAGTACGAAAATACTTCTGGCATAAGATCATTCAGGTGCTGATTGGGTGAGATCTATTCTCAACCCCATAGTGAGACCTATCGCTCACACTTAAGCTCTTACTCCTGGGATGGTTGCATCTAATATATCGGATCATTACATCAACCCTCGTCAGGGCCTCTAGGGTTTCCGGACCTTCCCCTAGGTTAACATCGTTCATTTCATATTGTCCGAAGCACATTATCTTAGCCACTTTAAAGTGTATGGGCCATAACGGCTAATAATTTTGTTATGTCTTTTGGTAAAATCGTTTAACATGTAACTCACACCATTTCTAAAATGTTTTAGGGATTCCTCCCAAACATTATTTGAGTAGCTAAAGTAGGCCATTGCTCGCTACTAGATATGACTATTATTCATTTAAAACACATGAAAAGTCCTTTGCCAAAACATCACCTTTACAGACACATGTTACATCTTAAACATACAAGGGAAAGGGAAACACACATCACGTTTAAACATTTCGTAATCATTTCAACACAATGAGCCACACATGGCCTCGCGATCCACACGATTGCGGTCAATTCACAACCCGAACTCCCTCCTCACAAGCACCATACCACAAGGACCTTAAACCACTCATAGTTCTTCCTCAAACCATCCAACTACCATCTCGGTTTTATATTTTACTAATCCTATCATATTCTCAAGCTAGCTTAAAAGGAGATAGGGTTTAGGTACTCACTTGGTACGCATCACTACTCAGCGGTGGGTTATAGCAAGCATACGAACGCATACGCATCATTATATTCACATATAAACCATAACATCTCATTTAACAATTAGCAGGCCATTATAGGGTAGCTAAGCATACAAGCATACAAACACATACGTACCATCATATTCATCTATAAACCATAGCACTTTATCTAGCAAGTCAAACACGATTGAGTTTTAAACATTTATTATTTATTTCAGAGTTAGTGAGCCGTTATGGGGTAGTTAAGCGCATAAGTGACCATAGAGTGGCTAAACATTTATATATGTCGATTTTAAACTCATACGATGCAATTTGAAGTTCACAAATGGTCATGGAGTGACTAAACATTCATATGCATTGATTTTACACACGTACGATTCAGTTCGAAGTTAGTTTCTAGGCATGATTTGACTTAAAGCTTTAAATTTGAATTATCTAGTTAAGTTCGAACCTCAGCTAAACTTATATTGATTTATTTCGATGCTAAACATATATCGATTCGAATCGAAGCTAAGCATACATAATTTATTTCGAATTAATATTTCAGACATAATCTACGTCAATTAATTCGAATTGAAGCTAAACATATATAAACCACTTCGAATTAACATTTCAGATATAATTTACGTCAATTGATTCGAATGGAAGATAAACATATGTAAATCACTTCGAATTAACATTTCAAGCATAATTCACCTAAATTGATTCGAATCGACGCTAAACGTATATAATTCGTTTTGAATTAACATTTCATGCATAATTCACCTAAATTGATTCGAATCGACCCTAAACATATATAAATCGTTTCGAATTAACATTTCATGCATAATTCACCTAAATCAATGCAAATCGAAGCTAAACCTATATAAATTGCTTCGACATTAAATCTCATGCATGAACTAGCAAAATTGATCCACTTCGAAGCTAAGCATGTATGTTTCATCTCAGAATCCAATTTCAGGCAGCACATTCTAACAAATTTGGCTATGCTAGTCTAACATGCAACATCGATTCCGTTAAAACGTTTGCGAAATTAGTATTAACTTAGGAGGAGAAAAACACTTACTTGAAATCGCTTAATAACCCACTAAATTGGCGGCAATTCACGCCCCAAATCCTCTTGAACTCGACCCCAGCTCGGCTACACCCAGAATCTGAAACCCTAGCTTTCACTTAGTGGCAATTTAAGCTGATTTTGGCCAGAATTCAACTCCTAGTTTATAGAGGAGGTAGTGAGGGTCGTGGGTTGCCAGATTCCGGCATGTGGTTGGCGGTTTTCGGGGGTTAGACGCGTGGTTTTTGGGCTGGGAGAAGTGGATGGCAGTGTGTGGTGGTTGTGGCGGTGGAGGACGCGTGCTGGGGGGGCCGGTGGTCCCTTTCTTTCGCCGGCGACAAGTGGCGGTCGGCGGTGGACGCCAGACGGCGTCGGTGGCCTAGAGAGAGAGAGGAAGAGCAGCGAGTGGGTTAGAGAGAGAGTGAGGGTGTCGGGTGTGCCTTCGGGTCTCCGAGACCCGACTCCCCCCCTTTTTGCTCTAATTTTTCCTCTTTTTTTTTGGCTCAACTAACATCATTCAATTAAATTCTGGTCCCGTACTCATTAATGGTTAGGCTAAACTCGAGTTGAAACGACCTAAAACTAACATTTCAGTTTAAACTTTGGGAATCAACCAAGTAAAACGAAAAACGATTTTAAAAACTCGGTTTAGCGTTGATTCGAAAATTTTATAAATAAGTAACGTCAATAATAACATTAA
Organism: Carnegiea gigantea; assembly: GCA_029747015.1. Classification (NCBI taxonomy): domain Eukaryota; kingdom Viridiplantae; phylum Streptophyta; class Magnoliopsida; order Caryophyllales; family Cactaceae; genus Carnegiea; species Carnegiea gigantea. The sequence goes on from JAKOGI010002837.1 coordinate 48,029, forward strand.
TCAAATAATCGTTCTTTTTAATGAAATTAATCATTAAAAACTCATACAGTCGACTTAATATCTTTGTCAAACCATAATTCAAACGCAACTGGTAAATTCAGCAACTGAAATAGTTAGTTAGCAATAGAATGAAAGCATGGCCCTTACATAGCCTCAGTGGAAGACCTAGAGATTGTGGGTTGCTTTTTGGAACGTCAGGTAATAAGGCTGGGACCAAAATAGATAGCATACCCCATGGTGGAACGACAGGAATCCTTACAGCTAGCCCAGTCGGCATCAGAATAGGCCATAATGATAACGGGAGAAGTGGACGGACGTATAAGAAGGCCATGATCCAGAGTGCCCTACAAGTACCTAAAAATACGCTTTATAGCATGTAGGTGAGTAGTATGGGGAGCATACATAAATTGAAAAACTACGTCGACTGCATAGGCAATATCAGGACGCATCATAAAATACTATAAAGCACCTACCATACTTCGGTACTCAGTGGAGTCAGCAAGCAGTTCACCATCAGAGAGGATAATATCGTTCGAGCAGTAGATAGGGGGGTAACAAGTTTGACAGTATGAAGGTGAAATTTGTGAAGTAAGGTGAGAACATACTTTTGCTGAGATAATAACAAACCTGAGCTCGTGAGAACCACCTGAATACCAAGGAAGTAGGAGAGATCACCAAGGTCCTTCATAACGAACTGATTAGATAGGAGAGAGATGAAGGTGTGGAGAAGAGATAAAGAACTACCAGTCAAAATAATATCATCCACATAAAGTAGTAGGCCCAAGGTATGAGAACCAGTGTGATAGACAAACATTGAGGGATTAGCGGTGTTACAGGCAAAACCATGAGACAGAAGGAAGCTATTGAAGCAATGAAACCAAGCTCGAGGAGCTTGTTTCAGATCTTCAAGAGCTTTCTTAAGTTTGCAAACATAGTGAGGACAATCAGGATAAATGAAGCTATGAGTTGTTTCATATAAACTTCTTCAGTCAAATGTTCATGCAAGAAGGCATTTTTGACATCTAACTAAGGAGTGGGCCAACTTGAGGAGATGGCTAAGGACAGCATGAGGCGAATAGTGGTAGGTTTGACAATAAGGTAGAAAGTCTTATTGTAGTCGATTCCAGGCTGCTGATGAAAACCTTGGGCAACTAGACGGGCTTTATGCCTTTCAACAGTTCCATCAGAACAATATTTCACTCGATAAACCCATTTACTCCCAATCAAGTTTCGTGAAGAATTAGGAGGGACCAACTCCCAGGTACCATTGGCCATAAGTGCATTATACTCCTCTGGTATTGCCTGTTTCCAATGTGGATACCTAGAGGCTTCAGTGAATGAAGTAGGTTCAAACTCATCTAAGGTAATAAACAGGGAAATAATCTTCTTGGGCTTGGTAATACTAGATTTGGACCAAGTTTGCATCCTATGGACATTAAAAGTGGATGAAATGGGAAGAGAAGTGTGGTGATCCGATTCAGATAAAGCAGGCCGAGAAGGGTTGGGCCAAGGGTCCTAGTGGTGCAATGATAGATGGGTCAAGGGCCTGTGTGACAGGCTAGGCGGCAGTAGCTGGAGGTCGTTGGTTGCTGGGGTGGACTGTAGGGGGAGGGAGTGGACCGGAGTCCGCAGAAGAAGGTAGTGGGCTGGGGGCTAGGGGAGGTGATGTTGGGCTAGGTGGGCTGCGGTCAGGGCTGGACAGGGAGGAGGTGTGACTGGGCTGGGAAGAAGAGACCACGACAGCAACAAGGCCGGCCAAAATGGGGGGTGCGTGGGGGGTGACAACATCGTGTGTGGGAGTGAGACTCATAATTTCTTATAAATAAAAAGATAGAGCCTTATACAGAGAGGGAGCACGAGGTGTAAGAATTTGAAAAGGAAATTTGGTTTCATGAAAGCAGACATGATGACTAATATAAACATGGTGGGTGATCGGATCTAAACACTTGTAGCCCTTATAGTGAAGGGCATTGCCTAAGAACACAAATTTGACCGAGCGAGGAGACAATTTATTTATAGAAGTGGCACCAAGATGCGGAAAGCAAGCACATCCAAAAGGTTTTAGAAAGCTATAGTCAGGAACTTTTGCCAATAAGTCTCATAGGGAGACTTGTCATGCAAAACAGGAGTTGGTAGCCATTTAATGGTGAAAACAGTGGCATAAACTGCATCTAACCAAAAAGAGGCAAGAAGTGAAGCATCAATGAGAAAAGAATGGGCCATTTCAAGTATATGCCGATGCTTCCATTCAGTAACCCTATTTTGCTGTTATGTATCAGGATAAGATTTTCGAAAATAGATGCCATGTTTAAGAAAGAGGTCATGCATTAAATTTTGATCAAACTCCTTGCCACTATCACTCTGAAACATTTTTATTTTGCAATTGAATAAATTTTCAACCGAGGATTTAAAAGTGCAAAATATATGAAAAACTTTTGATTTGTGTTTCATTGCACAAAGCCAAGTGTAATGAGAAAAATCATCAATAAATGAAACATAATACTTGTAGCCCTTATGGGACAAAACAGGGGACTGCCATACATCAGAATGTATCAACTGAAGTGGGAAACCAGTACAATGTTCAACTAATTTAAAAGGAAGTCTTTGGGACTTGGCTAAACGATAAGTCATACAAGAATCATGAAAAGTAGAAGAAATGCTCAGACAATAGCAGTTCTTTAAAACAGCGATGACTTGACCCCCACAGTGTCCTAAGCGATGATGCTAGTGGTTCCGGAAGTGTTGAACGCCAGGTTTGCTAGAACCAAAGGGCTTTCAACAGGAAGACTAACAGGGTAGATATTGCCAACACTTGGAGCCTGTAAGAGGACGTCACTTGTGGTGTTGTCCTTCACACAAATAGAGTTAGAGTCAAAAACCACACTACAGTTGTTGTCGCTGCAAAGTTTTCTAACAGATAAAAGGTTGTAATGCAACTGAGGGACATGGAGGACACTACGAAGGTGCAATGGCTTCATCGAAGTCGCAATTGTGCTATGACCAACATGTTTAATAGATAATAAGGTCCCATTCCCAACTTTCGCAAGACTCAAGCCAGAATAAGGAGTTTTTTTGAGTAACTTACCATCATCAGTAGTTATGTGAGAAAAAGTAGCAGAGTCTGGATACCAAATTTGTTCACAACATCAATAGAATCAAAAGTAGCATAGGCTGGAAGCACTGGTTGCTAGTGGGGTTGGTATCAGTTAGGATAAGTAGTAACAGAATGTCCTGGAACATGGCATATTTGACAAACAGTGTTAGGGTGGGAACATAATATCCCATCTGATTGGTTAGTGCCTGCAGAGAAAGAGTGAGTATCCAAGGTAGATGTACTAGAAGTAAATAACGATGAAACATCTAAATAACCAAATGCATTACCAGTAGGCATGCTCCGAGAGTCTAAATCTGGTTGGCGATTATTGGAGTTGGCATTGTGCTTATTACCCCCTTTACATGCGCCACCCTTATTAGTCCAAATTTCGATGATTCCCATTATCCTTGCCACGCCCATTATTATTAGAACACTGATTTTTGGAACCACCCCCTAAAGAAGGACCCCTACTACCAAGGGTGCTAACTAAGGACTGGTGAACAGTAGACTCTTGGGAAGATTGAAACTTCAATCGTTGATTGTAAAAAATTAATTTAGAATGTAAATCATCAAAGGAGTGATTGCCAGGCAACATAGAGTATGTGGTAACAAAACTGTGATAATCAGGGGGTAAGCCAAAGGTGGTGTACTAAATCAATTCTAAATTAGAGACCGAATTTTGAATAGCAGTAAGGGAATCAACAATAGACTTTATATGACCCAAATAATCTTCCATGGACTGATCAGTGGCTTTAGAGACATTAGTAAGCATATATTTTAGATCTAATGTCCGAGCCAGGCTAGCAGTATTAAAGTGATGGGCAAGATGGTGCCAGATGGGTAAAGTATGAGATATATCTCGTACCTCACATAATGTGTCCTTGGAGATCGTTGCAAAAATCCATGCCTGTATCAACTGATCAACACGAAGCTAATATGAGAAAGCTGGGTTCGGTGGAGAAGTGCCTGAAGCGATCAGAACGATGAATGGAACCATCAATCATGCCCTGGAGTTGATGCATAATCAAGAAGGAAGTGAATTGTGTCTCCCAGGAAAGGTAGTCATCCACGAACGCAAGGACAGTGGTGACGTAAGCTGTAATATTGATCGTCCATAAGGTCGGCGGCAAGAGGGGTAAGCCGTCACCAGAGTTGGCGAGACTAGTCGCTGGGAACTAGGACCCGTCAGCCATAGTACTAGTAGTGAGCCTAGACGAAGTCATCACCCAGGACAGGGCATAGGGGTAGCGATAGGGCAGCTCTTGCGGCTGCTGGGGGGACCAAATTGGAGATCGGCATTCGTCACATTGGAGTACACTGGAGATCAACTCACACCATGAGAAACAATAGGAAACTGGGTAGATGGAGGTGTCGTGGAGAGAGAAGGGATAGACAGAGACAGCTGAGGTGGTGGCGGGGGGGAAGTAACCGGAGGTAGAGAGAGAGGTAGCCACCGGCGGTTGAAGGCATGGGAGGGGCGGTTGAAAAGAGGGGCCGCCGACACTCGCAACAGAGGGGAGCACCAGAGCACCGGTGAGGCAGACATGGCAGCGGTAGAGGCAGTGTCAGCCATGGTGGACGGCGGTGACTATAGTGGAGCTGGGTTTTGAGGGGTTGATGTACGGAGGAAGAAAGAGAAAATTTAGGGTTTTTGGGAGCGAACCCAGTCTGATACCATTTGAGAATAGGATGAAGAGAAACCTCACCCAACCTCAAGAGCCTAGTTGTATATTTATATTCAACTATACAAATTTTAAATTATAATAATATCCCTACACTGTATTAGTTAAGTTCAACTCTAAAATTACCCTGAAATTAATTAATATAAACCAACACTGATTAACTAACCACTCGGATAGTCGTCCAATTAACTTAGAACACTTAGTTTTAGCATTATTCTCAAGTCGCTTCTATCACAATATTCTCTAGGCTCAACTAATGTCACTTGCTATAGTTCAAGAATATGAGGAGTGTTAAGTCATAATTTATGCATGTTTTTAATAATTAATTTGATTATATTATATACATTATTTTGTCTAGTTTACTTCATTTGATATATTTTTTTAGGTTAAGCATTAATAAAGAAAGAAGAGAAGAGAAGACGTCGAAGTTCGGGTTTTATTTACTAAAGGATTTTTACAAGCGAATTGATCAAGTTCGGTTCAAAAAAATAATGAATTATGAAAAATATTATTTTCATAATGATTTATTTCGGTTAGGGTTACAAGGTCACTACTCTGAATTAAAGTGGAATTAGAAGACTTAGAGACAAGGATTCTACAAGAAAAGGAAACCCTAGCAAAGTTATCACATAAAAACCCATTCAATCTCCTCAGCTCATCCCACAACGGCAGCTCCTCCATGTCCAATCTCCTACCCCTCATGCATCACCACGATAGCCCCTTCTTATATCATCATTGCCCCCATCAGCATCGTCAATCATCATCATCATCTCACATCTCTAGGCATCACACAAAATCCCTCATCATCACACACATCATCCTTATCATCGACTATTATCATTGTCATCATCAAGTAGTATTGTTCTGATTTTTTTATTTTTATTTTATTTTATTTGTTTTGTTTTGTTAGTGTTAAACATGACATCTTTGGTTAATTGTTATGATTTTATTTCAATATAAGTGAATAATTTCCTTGTATTTAGTATAATCTATTTGAAACCATGCTAAATTAATTATTTGAAATAAGTTTTATGCTTTATTGTCTAGGTGATTTTTATTCATGATTCTATAACGATTAGTATTTATCGTTTATGATATTCATGTTAGATTAATTAGAATGCATGTTAGTTAGTTTAATACGAATTCATATGATAGTTTAAAAGGCTTTGGTACGTAAAATTTATAGTCTTTTAGGCATAAGCATCATACTAATTAATCATGGATGGCTCTTTTAATTAGGTAATCATTATAGATTTTTGTTAAATCAATTTGCTGATAAATTGATTACAAGGCGTTAGATGATGTTTTTCTAATACTTAATGCTCTAGTTGATTAAATTCTTGCATTGGTGTTAGGGTTATCAAAACTAGTAGAGTTTAAATTAAGGCTGAACTTAAATAAACTATAAAAGAAGGAAAAACGGGGAAGATCCGCTGGTGAGTATCTTCTACAGCCTAACTCATGGATAAATCAATTTTTGTTTGATGATAAATATTAATTTGCTGGTGGATATAGATTATGCTAAGAATTTTTCATAAATTTGGTATCTTTGATAGTTATTTGTTGCTTTTTAGTTCATTTCTTTAGTTTGTCAATTTTAATTCTTAAATTTATAAGCTTTAATATAAATTTAGTTTAACCCCCCAAAAAGTACTCTTTTGGGAGTGTCTTACTAATTTTAGATTAGTTATATTTTGATCTTTAGCGTGATTATAATTTTTAAATTTATTTTCTATTCTATTTTGCCATTTATTTACCTGTTTGTTTGAAATTAGGCTAAAAATAGTCCCTACTGTGTTTTTTCATATTTTATTTCATTTTCAGGTTTATTTAGCATCCTAATATGTTTCTATTTAATTTTGGAATTTTTAAAAATTATTTCATAATTTTTCAGAATTATTTTGTGAGTTTAATATGTGCTGGTTTTTTATTAGATTAAATCTGAAAATTACGTTTTTAATTTTTGATTTCGATTTTTAGGATTTTATTAAGTTTAGAAAATTATATTTTAAAACCTGGGTACTTTTTTTTATCTATTTTCGTATTTATATTAGTGCAGTTTAATATTTCTCTAATTTTCAATTTTATTTTCTGTTTTAATTTTCTGTGGTGAATTTTCTATTTTAATTTTTCTAAATTTAATTACATATAATTTTTGAGATATAAAGTTATAAAATTGGAGAATATTAATTTATATTACTTTCTGTGAGTTTTAATATTAATTCTCTACCTATTATTTTCAGTTTTAATTTTCAGTCTAATATTGTGTGATTATTTTTGTTTTTATTTTTCTAGAATGTTTAGGATAGCTATTTGCTGTTTTTATTTCCAAAATTAAATTTACAATATTTAGGGGCAATATTAAGTAATTTTTGCACATTTTTACTTGTTTAATTTGATTTGTTTTAGTAATATAAAGAGAAAGTAAAGTAAATTAGAGTAGCAAATATAATTGGATTTAAACTAGCTTACTATCATAATCTTTCCTCGTGGGATCAACCTCCTACTTTCTTATGCGATAAATCTTATTTATAAATCAAAGTAGTGGTTTAATTTATAGCTCTGCAATAAGCTTTATAAATTTTGGCGCCATTGCTAGGGAAAGAAAATAAAATCGATAGTTTGCTTCTATTTAGATTTACTACTTTTATTGTTTTGTTTTAACTCTACTATTTTATTTTTGTAGGTTGTTTTACTTTATAAGATTAAGAAGTGGTCATATGATTGAAGAGAAAAAGGAGCATACGTTTGAGATGTTTGAAAGTAAGGTAAGTGATTTTGAATCTGTAAGCTCCGAATTGTTAAGTTATGAAGATATTAAAGTTGAGATGGCTACTTTACATGAACTTGCTGCACCTAATTTGAAAACTCAACCTTTGTCGAATACTTATCCTGTATTAGACCGATCGTTGAAATTGAGCTCCAGATTTTTAAATTTACTGCCTAAGTTTCATGAATTGCCTGGTGAGGACTCATGTCGCCATATTAATGAGTTCATTATTACATGTTCGACCATGCAATATGAGGGTATCACCTAGGATCAAATTAGGTTGAGAGCCTTTCCTTTCTCACTTCAGGATAAGGCCAAAGACTGGTTATATTACTCACCCCTTGCAACATTCACTAAATGGACCCAAGTTTATAAAACATTTTAAGAAAAGTTTTTTCCCGCATTTAGAATTGGATCCATTAGACCATGCAATCTGAGGGTATCACCTAGGATCAAATTGGGTTGAGAGCCTTTCCTTTCTCACTTCAGGATAAGGCCAAAGACTGGTTATATTACTCACCCCTTGCAACATTCACTAAATGGACCCAAGTTTATAAAACATTTTAAGAAAAGTTTTTTCCCGCATTTAGAATTGGATCCATTAGACCATGCAATCTGAGGGTATCACCTAGGATCAAATTGGGTTGAGAGCCTTTCCTTTCTCACTTCAGGATAAGGCCAAAGACTGGTTATATTACTCACCCCTTGCAACATTCACTAAATGGACCCAAGTTTATAAAACATTTGAAGAAAAGTTTTTTCCCGCATTTAGAATTGGATCCATTAGAAAAGAAATATGTGGAATTAAACAAATGAATGGAAAAAATTTCCATAAGTATTGGGAACATTTTAATAAATTATGTGCTAGTTGTCCCTAACGTCAAATTTCTGAACAATTGTTAATTCAACATTTCTATGAAGGTTTATTACCTATAGATAGAAATATGGCAGATGCTGCTAGTGGGGGGCTTTGATTAATAAGATTCCAGCTCAGGCTAGGGAATTGTTTAATATCATGGAGCAAAACACTCAACAATTTGAAACTATGGAACCTCAGTTTAGGAAGGTCAATGAGCTCAATTTAGGTCCATCTGTAGAGACCCAGTTGTCTCAGATCACTGCTATGTTGAACAAACTCATCACTGGAGGAGTTCAGAAACCAGTGCTGTGTAGTATTTGCCGTTTAGAGGGACATGCTACTGATGCATGCCCTATACTTCAAGGGGGTGATGTGAATGCTATGTTTTCTAACTAAGGCCAAAGGAAGTATGACCCCCACTCCAACTCTTATAATGAGGGATAGAGAAACCGACCTAACCTTAGGTATGGACCTAGGAACAACCCCCCAGGTTTTGACTAACCATCATGTCAATCATCTGTTTAGGATAGCACAAATTTTCTTTTAGAGCAAGTCATGAAAAAGATAAATGACCAAAAAAAGGAGGTTGACACTAGGTTTCGGAACATAGAGATGACTCTTAAATAGGTGCAGGAGAGACAGACAACTACCGATACCATAGTTAGCAATCTCTAGGCCCAAATACAACATAGATTGCCATCTCAACCATTCCAAAACCCGAACGAAAATGTGAGTGCCATGACACATAGGAATGCGAAAGAGTTGAAGGAACCTAGGAAGAATAGAAAGGTAGAGCATGAAATAGAGGTCAACAAACCTGAACCTAACTAAGATCAAGATACCACCTCTAATGTTAAAGAAGTATGTGAGGATAAGAAGGAGCTTTACAAGCCATTACTACCTTTTCCTAGTAGACTGAGAGGAAAAATCCCTCAGGTCGATGAGGCAAACCAAGAAATCTTAGAAACATTTAGGAAGGTAGAAATCAACATCCCTCTACTAGATGCCATAAAGCAGGTGCCTCATTATGCCAAGTTCCTTAAAGAGCTTTGTACTACAAAACGTAAACTGAACGGGAACGAAAAGGTAAGTGTCGGGGAAAATGTGTCTGCTATTTTCCAAAAGAAACTTCCCCCTAAATGTAAGGACCCAAGTGTATTCTCTGTTCCTTGTAAAATTAGAAACCTCTCCTTTGATAGAGCTATGCTTGATTTAGGAGCTTCCATTAATGTGATGCCTAGGTCCATGTATGATAAACTACACCTAAGTGACTTAAATAAAATTGATCTAATCATTCAGTTAGCTGGTATAAGTAATGCGTACCCAGATGGAGTTTTAGAAGATGTCTTAATCCAAGTCAATGAGCTTGTTTTCCGTGCTGACTTTTATGTATTGGACATAGGTGATGCATGCCATGATGTTCCTATGTTGCTTGGCAGACCGTTTCTTAAAACATCTAGGACAAAAATAGATGTGCATGCAGGAACACTGACTATGGAATTTGATGGTGAAATTGTTAAATTCAATATTTTTGATGCTATGAGATTTCCTGCTGATGTGAACTATTTGCGTGCATTTGATGTGATTGATGAATTGTCCCAAGATGTTTGTGAACTGTCTCATGATGATGAATTGTTGACTGTACTTACTCAAGGTTTGGATCAATTTGTGTTTCATAATGTACCTTACCATATTAATAATGAGTTAGTGGGTAGCATAGAGTCTTTGCTGCAATTGCATGTAGTTGACAGACCTAGGAAGTTAGAATTATCTGAAAGTCACGCGAAGATGCTACCCTCTCGCATTTCACCCCTTAAGCTAGAACTAGAACCATTACCTGAAAATCTTAAGTATGCTTATTTAGGGGATGATGAGACCTTACCTGTTATAATCACTAATGCACTTACATCTAAAAGCGGATAAACTTATTAGGGTGCTTGGAAAACATAGTGAAGCATTAGGATGGATTTTGGCAGACCTTAAAGGACTTAGCCCCACATTATGTTCATATAAAATCACATTAGAATTAGAAGCTAAGCCTAAGAGAGACCCTCAGTGAAGACTAAATCCACAAATGATGGACGTAGTTCAAAAAGAAATTCTTAAGTGGTTAGATGCTAGAGTTAGGGGTGTGAAGAAAAATCCGAAACCGAAAACCAACTCAAAAAGCCGAAAAACCGACTCGAAAAATCGGTTAACCGTGACAAAATTTACAAAATTAATGGTTCGGTTAACCGAACCGAAAAACGGTTAATGGGTCAGTTTTGGTTCAGGCGGTCTAAAAAAATCAGTTAACCGCAGTTAACCGAAAAACCAAAAATAAATTTAATTTTTCTTAATCTTTTAGCTGAGGAAATTAAAACCCTAGACTAGTTTGCAGCATCAGATGCTTTCTCGGTTTCTCCTTCCAATTTTTAACCTTCCATTCATCTCCCCTTATTCTCTCTCTATCTCGCCTCTCTCTACTCTTCAGTCTGCACCTACAGCACCTCCATGGCTCCACTCTTCCAGAGCTCCACTCTCCAGTCTGCACCTGCACGACTCCACTTCCAAACTTGCCTCTTGGCTCTCCACTTTCAGACTCGCCTCTCTTCAGTCTCCACTTCCAGACTCGCCTCTCATCCCACTCCAGACACACCTCTCTGGCTCTCTCTGTGTTTGCAGCTATAGTCAACAGATCACACTCCACTAGCTCCAAATCCAAACTCCCCTATGGCAGTCACCCCTCCTCCAGTTTCCCCTCGAACAGTCGTAAGCGGCTCTCTCTGTGTTCGCCCAGAATCGCAGCTTGCAAGCATTTCAGATCTGAATTCTTGTGACGAGTTACAGCAACTATCACATGTTAGATTTCTAATTTAGTTGTTGTTTGTGTTGAATCTGTTTGTGGGTTTTGGTATTTTGCAAGTGTCTTGGATTGTAAGATATGTGGATTGTAAGATTTATATTGCCCCCTTCCCCCAAATTGCCTCTTGGATGGTTTATTATTTTGAGCTTTGGTTTTCATCCAATAAGAGCAAGTAGCGAGCAGTGGACATCATCAAGTCTAGCCCCAAATTTGGGTTTTTTTTAAAAATTAAATTTAGATTTTTTTAGAAAAATAATAATCGGTTAACCGTTTAACCGGATCGAAAAATTAGATAACCGAATGCCTCGGTTCGGTTACGGATCGCAATTTGGCTGAACGAAAAATTTGATTAACCGATCAACCGGTTAACTGAAAGTTTCGGTTCCGTTATGGTTTATGGTTTTTCCTAACCAAATTTTCAGTTAACCGAAAATCGGTTAACCTAGGGTCCGGTTAACCGATTTTGCACAACCCTAGCTAGAGCAATATACCCTATTGTTGATTTTGAGTGGGTTAATCCTATCCATGTGGTTCCTAAAAAGGGGGGAACAACAGTAGTATTGAACAAGGAAGGTGAGTTGATACCTACTAGAGTCCAAACTAGTTGGAGATTATGCATTGACTATAGAAAGCTTAACAAGGTCACAAAGAAGGACCATTTTCTATTGCCCTTTATGGACCGAATGTTAGAAAGACTAGCTGGGAGGTCACATTATTGCTTCCTATATTGATATTCTGGTTATATTCAGTCCCTAAAGCCCTTGAGGATCAGGAAAAGAGCACTTTTACCTGTCCTTTTGGCACCTATGCTTTTAGAAAGATGCCGTTTGGTCTATGTAATGCTGCTGCTGAAGTTTAAAGCTGTATGATGAGTATTTTCTCTGATTTTATCACTAAAATTATGGAAGTTTACATAGATGATTTTACTCTGCATGGTGATTCCTTTGATGAGTGCTTGTGTCATCTTACTCTAGTGCTTAAGCATTGTATTAAGACTAATTTGGTGCTTAACTTTGAAAAGTGTCATTTCATGGTAGAACATAGAGTAGTACTGGGTCATGTAGTGTCATCCATGGAATTAGAGGTTGATAGGGCTAAAGTAGAAATCACTCAATCTTTACCTTATCCACAGTGTGTCAAGGCGGTGAGGTCATTTTTAGGTCATGTTGGGTTTTATAGGAGATTTATCAAGGATTTTTCTAAGATTACCTCCCCTTTATGTGGTTTACTTATAAAAGATGTTTTATTTGATTTTAATGAGGACTATAGAAAAGCTTTTGACCAACTGAAGTTGAAATTGACAACCACTCCTATAGTACAACCCCCAACTGGGTCCTGCCTTTTGAATTGATGTGTGATGCTAGTGATAAGGGATTAGGGGTAGTCTTAGATCAAAAAGGAAGGAAGGTACCTCGTGTGATCTATTATGCTTCCAGAACTCTAGACCCAGCATAGTGTAACTACACTATTGCAGAAAATGAAGTGTATGCTGTTGTTTTTGCTCCAGATTGGTTTTGCCCTTATCTATTTGGTGTTAAAGTTACTGTTTATACTAATCATTCTGCTATTAAACATCTGTTAAGTAAGAATGACTCGAAACCTAGATTGATTAGATGGATATTACTATAGCAAGAATTCCAATTGGAGATTAAAGACAAGCCAGGAGCTGAAAATTTAGTAACGGACCATCTAAGTAGGCTGGATGATGGGGAGAGTGGGAATCGATTGAGTGATTGTTTCCTTGATGAGCCTTTTTATGCTATCACTGATAGGCTACCTTGGTATGCTGATATGGTTAATTATATAGTAACTAAAACCTTTCCTATAGACTTGTCTAGAGCATGAAAGGAGAAGATAAGAGCTCAATCCAAATATTATGTTTGAGATGAGCTATATTTATGAAAATTTTGTGAAGATCAGATTATAAGGCATTGTGTAGATGACAGTGAATTTTATTCAATTTTAACTTTCTGTCACTCTTCTGAAAGTGGGGGACATTTTGGACCCAAAAGAACGACACACAAAGTTCTTAAATGTGGATTTTATTAGCCTACTATTTGTAGGGATGCCTATAATTTTGCAAAAGGTGTGAAGCATGCTAGAAGACAGAAAATTTATCTAGAAGGAATCAAATGCCTTGGCATAATGTGTATGTTTATGAGATTTTTGATATATGGGGTGTTAATTTTATGGGACCTTTTCCCCCTTCTTTTGGTTTTACGTACATTCTTATGCTTGTTAACTATGTATCTAAGTGGATTAAAGCTGTGACTAGAGCTGATGATGCTAAATTGTGGTGAAACATGTTAAATCTCTCATTCTGCATAGATATGGAGTTCCTAAAGCAATCATCAGTGATAAAGGAACACATTTTTGTAATAGAGCCTTAGGTGCCTTGCTAGCCAAATATCATATAACTCATAAGGTGTCTACTGGTTACCATCCCCAAACAAATGGCCAAGCTAAAATCTCCAATAAAGAGATGAAGGGCATATTAGAAAATGTTGTTAGACCAGATAAGAAAGATTAGAGTCTTAGGTTAGAGGAAGCTCTCTGGACCTATAGGACTGCATTTAAGATACCTATAGATATGTCACCTTATGGGTTAGTTTTTAGTAAAGCATGTCATCTCTCTATAGAACTAGAGCATAAATCATATTGGGCTATGAAGCAGTATAGTCTAGATTATGACCTAGCAGGGAAGGAGCGTAAGTTGCAATTGCAGGAATTAGAAGAGATTCGCTTAGGAGCCTATGACAATTAAGTGATCTACAAAGGTAAAGCCAAAACTTTTCATGATGTTAAACTTAGTAGGAAAGAATTTCAGGTGGGTGAAATAGTGTTGTTATTCAATTCAACATTGAGACTCTTTCCTGGTAAGTTGAACTCTAGATGACTAGGACCTTTTATGGTAGTACAAACTTATCCATATGTTGCTGTTGAGATTAAATCCTTTCCTACTAAAAAGATTTTCAAGGTAAATGGTCATAGGCTAAAGCACTTCTATGAAGGAGATCGGGTATGCTTAGTGGAGGAGATCCGACTAGAGGATCTATGAGCTCATTTGCATCGAGCCAATGATAGTAAACAAAGGCGCTGGCTAGGAGGCAGCGCGACTTTTTTTAGGGAAGTATACATTTAATTCTACTTTTATCTTCAGTATTTTTGTCCTTTTGCATGCATTAGGGATAATGCATGAATTAAGTGTGGGGGGGTGCATCCTACATTTAGTTCCTATAGTATTCATTCTTAAAAAAAAAAATAAAAAACAAAAAAAAGTGATTTTCTTATAAATAATGCATGACTGTGAGTTTATGCTAGGCTTTCTTGCTTAAAATTTTTTTTTTATAGCTATTTTTAGTTTATTCTCCCATGAGTGAAGACTTTTGAGTAAGCTAATTGTCATTTAGAGAAGTTTGAGTTGATCCTCATATATCTCTTTAATGAGTAACTGTCATGATTATTCATCTTATTTGATCATATTATATAGCCGTTTCAAAGGCAATAGAATGACCCAGTCCATTTCATAGACTATTGAATTAGTAGAATAACTCATTAAAATTGTGCCTTCTCTTGTCTTTAAAAAAAAGAAAAAAGAAAAAAAAGAGAAAAGAAAAAAGAAGTTAGATTGCCAACATAGGTAGGAGTATGTGGCTCGACACTTTTTTCCCTTAAGTTTAGGTCTCAAGTTGAGCCTTATGCGTTGAGTAACCTATGATTGGGAGAGCCATGCCTCTTTTGGGGCCGATCAATGACTTGCACCAAATTAGTAGCCCAAAAAAAAAAAAAAATAACGGTGAGAATAAATTGTTTGCTCCAGCACCTCTATTCGGGTGAGTGTGAGACAGGGAGTGTTCTAAGATCCTATATGAGCCTCGAATATGTGTGCAATTGGAGTTTGAAAAAAAAAAAAAGAAGAAGAAGAAAAAAAAATGCAAGGCAAGTTTAGAATCAATTTCAATGAGTTATTCCTTCTAGTTCAATTATCTCTGTAGCCATACCGTACTTCAATTTTTCTATCATAAACTCTTTAGATCTCTTGATCAGTGTATGCATACTTAAAAGAGATGGATGATTATTACTGTTGTTACTTCATTAAAGAAATGTTGTGAGATTGACGAAGAAACACTTTGATGATAGTTAGATGTTTAGTAGCTATCAACTTGTTGGAAGGAAAACTAATTCATTTTTGAATGAAACTGTTTTTAAAGTAAGTCAATACCTAGTATAAATATCATACTTATGCATTACTTTATAAGAAAGAGGGAGTCGTTTTTAGGTTGAGTCCCAGATTTCTTTACACGAGGACATCTAAGGTCTAAGTATGGGGGAATTTGTTAAGTCATAATTTATGCATGTTTGTAATAACTAATTTGATTATATTACATATATTATTTTGTCTAATTTACTTTATTTTATATATTTTTTAAGGTTAAGTATTAATAAAGAAAGAGGAGAAGAGAAGACGTCGAAGTTTGGATTTTATTGACTAACGGATTTTTACAAGCAAATTTATCAAGTTCGGTCCAAAAAAATAATGAATTATGAAAAATATTATTTTCATAATGATTTATTTGGGTTAGGGTTACAAGGTCACTACTCCTAATTAAAGAGGAATTAGAAGACTTGGAAAAGAGGACATCCCATAAGAAAAGGAAACCCTAGCAAAGTCATGATATAAAAACCCATTCAATCTCCTCACATCCTCATCCCACAACGGTAGCTCCTCCACGTCCAATCTCCTACCCCTCACGCATCACCATGGTAGCCCCTTCTTATATCATCATTGCCCCATCACCATCACCAATCATCATTATCATCTCACATCTCTGGGCATCACACAAAATCCCTGATCGTCACACACATCATCGTCATCATTGACTATTATCATCATCATCATCATCAAGTAGTATTGTTCTGATTTGTTATTTTTATTTTATTTTATTTTATTTATTTTGTTTAGCTTAGTGTTAAACGTGACATCTTTGGTTAATTGTTGTGATTTTATTTTTAATATGAGTGAATAATTTCCTTGTACTTGGTATAATCTATTTGAAACCATGCTAAATTATTTATTTTGAAACAAGTTTTATGCTTTATATCTAGTTGATTTTTATTCATGATTCTATAACGATTAGTATTTATCGTTTATGATATTCACGTTAGATTAATTAGAATGCATGCTAGTTAGTTTAATACGAATTCATACGATAGTTTAAAAGGCTTTAGTACGTAAAAGTTATAGTCCTTTAGGTATAAGTATCACCCTAATTAATTACGGATGACTCAAATTCATCTCTTTTAATTAGGTAATCATTATAAATCTTTGTTAAATCAATTTACTGGTAAAATTGATTATAATATGTTAGATGATGCTTTTCTAATACTTAATCCTCTAGTTTGATTAAATTCTTGTGTTGGTACTAGGGTTGTAAAAACTACTGGGGTTTAGATTAAGGCTAGACTTAAATAAACTATAAAATGAGAAAAAACGGGGAAGATCCATTGGTGAGTGTCTTCTATAGTCTAACTCATGGATAAATCGATTTGTGTGTTGATGATAAATATTAATTTACATAGTGGATATAGATTATGCTAAGTATTTTTCATAAATTTGGTACCTTTGATAATTATTTGTTGCTTTTTAGTTCATTTCTTTAGTTTGTCAGTTTTAATTCTCAAATTTATAAGCTTTAATATAAATTTAGTTTAACCCCCCCAAAAGAGTAGTCTTTTATAAGTGTTGTATTAATTTTATATTAGTTATATTTTGATCTTTAGCATGATTATAATTTTCAAATTTATTTTCTATTCTGTTTTGCCATTTATTTACCAGTTTGTTTGAAATTAGGCTAAAAATGTCTCTATTGTGTTTTTTCATATTTTATTTCATTTTAGGGTTTATTTATATCCTAATATGTGGTTATTTAATTTTGGAAATTTTGAAAATTATTTCATAATTTTTCAGAATTATTTTGTGAGTTTAATACGCGCAGGTTTTCTATTATATTAAATCTGAAAATTATGTTTTTCATTTTTAATTTCGGTTTTTAGGATTTTATTAAGGTTAGAAAATTATATTTTAAAATCTAGGTACTTTTGTTATTTATTTTCATATTTATGCTAGTGCAGTTTATTATTTCTCTAATTTCATATTTTATTTTCTATTTTAATTTTCTGTAGTTAATTTTCTGTTTTAATTTTTATGAATTTAATTACATATAATTTTTGAGATATAAAGTTATAAACTTGTAGAATATCAATTTAAATTACTTTCTGTGAATTTTAATATTAATTTGTTGCATGTTATTTTGTGTTTTAATTTTCAATCTAATATTATGTGATTATTTTTGTTTTTATTTTTCCAGAATATTTAGGATCGCTATTTAATATTTTTATTTCTATAATTAAGTTTACAATATTTAGGGGCAACATTAAGTAAGTTTTCCATATTTTTACTTATTTAATTTGATTTGTTTTAGTAATATAAAGAAAAAGTAAAATAAATTAGAATAGTAAATGTAATTGGATTTAAACTAGCTTACTATCATAATCTTTACTCGTGGGATCACTCCCTGCTATCCTATGCTATAAATCTTATTTATAAATTAAAGTAGTAGTTTAATTTGTAGCTCTACGATAAACTTTACAATGAGATAGTTGAATGCTTTTATTTTAGGCTAATTGTCTATTCTGCACCATAGTGATTCTCAATCTTAATAGTTTTGACCACATGGTCGTCATCTCAAATACATACACACAAAGAACATGACTTAGCAGCTTTAGCCACACATCCAACATTTCTAGTCACCGATACCAAATGCGGTAATTGTATGAAAAATGCATGACGACACTTATAAAGTACATGCAACTCCTCTGCCCCTGCCAATGCTCATGTTCCAATTAGCTCCTATATTTATGTGTTTTTAGACTCTACTTTAGAATGTAGCATCCCAAAGCAACCTTAAGGTCGAACCTAGAGCTTTGATACCACTCTATGACACCTCAGAAATTCTAATTCATTTTTCTTCTAATTTTTAATGCACTTAATGCAATCGATTAACCTACTTGGGCGTCAATCTTATATTTCATTATGAAATACAAGGCAAAATGGGATTTCATTAAAATAATAAAGTCAAGCCCAAAGTTAATGATTCTCAAGTCAAATGGTCAAACTTGTTCAAACTACATAATCATTTATTCCATGCCAAGTACAAATCTAACTTAAACTTCGATTTCGGCCTCACTCACATTCATTCCAATGCAAGCACAGTAGCACCTAAAAACAAAATATTTCGAACAGTAAGACTAAGCTCAATAATGCCTACCCCTAATAGTAAAAGCGTAATTAAAATTGATTTCAAACATTTAAAAGTGAAGGGAAATATCTCAAATAGTTTGAACTAAAATTTGCTCCCAATTATTTCAAGATCTTTAAACAACAAATTCTTAACCATTATCCATAACCAAAACAGAGTTTATTTATTGGTAAGTGATGCCACCAAAGGGTCTTATGGCCTTTTGCCGAATAATCGTATGGGTTCCAACTCCATGGGACTCATGACTTAATGTATGTCCATCTATAATGTATGTACCTAAACAACTGCATTCTTTAACCTAGGGAGACTAAGTTGTCTGTATATCAGGGTAATCATGTTTTGATCTCGAGAGGCACTGTTATGCAAACTTGCTTTTATCTTTCACTTTAAAACCTAGTATTTTATGAGTAGGTTCATTTGGCTCCCAGTGTGCTCAAGTATAAACAGTCACTTAGAACCCAATATTACACTTTCAAAAATTCATAACAAAATCACATATCACAATTCAAGTTTTTGAAGTAAAATCCTCTTGGAATACAACTTTGCATAAACACCCAAAAACACATTTTAGTCAGTGCATATCAATATTTTGATCTTACCTAAAACCATCTCCTAGAAAATCATGCATGAAGTCATCCTATTTAGCAATTACAATCCATGACATTAGTCTTAAACCTTTCCCCATTATCCACTAATATTTATAATTTAAAAAACTCTAACCAAGCTAAATAAAAGGATGAAGGAATCAGAAATATAGGGATTTACGTTCTAGGGCTAGAATGGATGATCAAGAGAAGGTTCTTTCTCTTTTAAAAGACCTCTTAATTTATAAAAATAAGTTAGAAGATTAATCAAAGGATTATAAGGTTGAATCACAATCGTTCTATCAAAATTCAAGGGGGGGAGAAAGCCCTTATGTAGCCATCCACTCACCACAATAAAAGAACACAAAAGGAGGAAGGAGAGAGTGCTTGGTGGTGGTGATGACTCCGAGTGACAGGTTTTGATGATTAGGGGGGAGTCAAAACTCCACTAAGCCCTACCAAAGATCGTTGTTAATAGTTGGCTGCAAGTTAGATGAAAAGGGAGCGGGGAATGGAGATAAGAGAAAGCGAGGTAGCGGCTAGTTTGGCAATGACCAATAGTGGTTGGGAGATGGTCCGACAATAGGTGGTTGTCGAGGAGGCAAGAGATGGCCACCGGAGGTCAAGGTGGGGGCAATTAAGCATGAGGAAGAGATACGGCATTGGACGTGAGAGAGAGGGAAATAGGAAGTACGTAAAGTCTGGTTAAAAACGACCACTTTTTTATCTCCTTTTTTTTTTCAGTTGGCTTATACCATAGCATAGCATGATAGAGGAAAACGGGTTATGGGTTGATTGGAGATTTTTCAGGGATATTGATCTCCCTTCCAAAATGAACCAAATCCATTCAAATTTTGAATTTTAATTTTGAAGGAAATTAACTAGAGGAAGAAAAAAAAATGATTTATATATGATCTTATTAGTAGCCTTGGATTTGGTCAATAGTGAAAAAGTTTTGTATTAGGTTGAAATCCAATATGCAAAGGCCCAAATACTAAACCTGCAAACTGCAAGCTCAAGCAAACTAGCAATAAATTTTTAAAATTAAAATCATGTTAATTATTTCTTCAGAAATTATGAATATGAATTTTTGGAGTTTTACAAAGTTATATACTTTGTACAATTCATAATTCTTAGTTTATACAAATTTGCACATATTTAGAGACCAGACAGGGGGTGGCCATGGCGTCCATGCCCAGAGCCCTGTATATATTTTATGGTTAACAATAGATTTCATGGTAATGAAAACAACTCAATGGGCTGCGACAGTGATGCAAATGGTGAGCGATATTTGTCTAATTGTGTTCAAGCCTTACTACCAAGGTTCGTAATTTCATTTTTTAAGGCCCTTTTTTTAACAAATTCATCAATACTGTATGTTGGACTATAATAACAACAAGGATAATAGTATCATTTTGCTACCAATGATGACTTAGCATTAGCAGCAACAATTGAGTAATGTATTTATATTTTGTGTCATTTTTTAAATATTCTTTATTTTAAATTTTAACAATTTCTTACATCTTTCTATTGGGTCATTTGCTCCACTATTTGTTAGATCCTAATAGCTTATTTATATTTATCATTATATGAAAAATAGAAAGATGTTACCTAACCCAAAGAAAAAAATAGGAAGATCATATATCAATAGAGATTTTAAAGGTACCTTCAAGGACTTGCGTTAAAGACTATATTTGTCCTCGGTGTTTCTCTTTATAGACATAAAAGGACATAATTTATAAGATTCGTGTGATATGATTATGAATCTGCCTTAAAATTTTGCAGTTTAAGTTAATTAAAATTTTTAACTAGTGAACGAAAATAGTGTAAATTGAACATGAATATTCTGGCATTTCGAATATGCTAAGTCGCTGACCAAACTAAAATGCATTCCATAAGTTAGTTGAAATAAACAAATGCAAAACTTTATTTTTTACGTTTATAAGAGTACTAAATTTCAGCCCCCAATAAATAATTTTTGGTTCCATCCCTGCATATATTCTTTATTTATACAACACGTTCTTCCACATGTGTTTGATTTGATTTGATAATCTTCTTTAAAAAATTGTTATTTTTCTTTTACGTTAGTTTTTGCTTCTTATGGTTGTATATGTACACATATATGTATACAGACATAGACACACAAACAAACACACACTAGACACATACACACACACACAAAAGTAGTTAAGTAAACAAAAAGAAAAAATAAATTACAGCATCATAAAAATATTTTAAAAATAAAATAGGTTAGAATACAATTGCATCACTACTAGCCAAATAAAAAGCACTGTAACTTAATTCCACATCTTTTGCACTTGAAATGCATAGTTTAGGATTCAACTGCCATAACCAACCCCTAAGCATCAATTCCGTTCGATTCTCATTCTACTTACCAAACAAGCCTAAATATTTCATATTGATTAAAAAAATTATAATTATAATTTTTTTTCTTTTTAGTCTTTTAGTCCATTAGCTAGGGTAGGATTTTCAACCCATAAAAAGTAAAACCTTGTTGGCGTAAATTTTCTCTATTTATAAAGCCCGAGCATGAGATGTTGTTTAGAACAACTGCCTAAGTTATTTCAATATACTTGATTGTACTGACAGATTCTGTTGAATTAATTTGTTTATAAATTATTTTTTATATTTGTTTGAATTTATAAACTAACAATAAATGACTAGTTTTGGCATCGTTAAACAAACGAAACATATAGATTTTATGTCAAAATCAAATCATGTTGTATCATGTATACGTTTCTCTTAGCTGTTCTGAATAAGTTTGTATCGTTTTTGTCACATTTTGTAAAATCTTGTTG
>JAKOGI010002837.1:75000-82452 GCA_029747015.1 Carnegiea gigantea
TCCCTAGGAAGGAAACGTCTTAAACAAACTAATATATGCGCTTAATGCTAAAGTTTAATACACTTTAATTAAGCTAATACATCAGTTTACTAGCAAGGAAGTGGAGAAAAGTAGCTGTAGAGTATGCTTCCTTTTCGGCTGGCCAATCAGAATGCATGGTGCTAATTCTTCCTTTGTTTTCTCATTGGCTAGGCTCTTTCCAAGGCTTGTTTGCAGCAAGTGATTGTGTTTCTGGCTGTCTTGAATCATGAGTGAAGCTAACAAGCAAGCAACCAGCTGAGGAAACCCTCTTGAAGAGGAAAGACACGCAGCAGCTTACCAGGTTCTTAGAAATAGTTTTCAACCCGATTTTGTGCCCTTGTTTCCACCAATCAAAAGTGAGCATGATTTTAATATCAGGCCATGAGGAGAATTCTTAGGGTGTGTACAAACCCCCCTATAAAGAAATTAAGGTTATGTCATGTTTAAGTAGGCTATTTCTACTAAAACATTTTATCGTGCAGTTTTGGACTAAAATTGGCAGGTTGAACAAAATGCCTTGATCCCTGAACTTCAACTGTGCATGATTGAGTTTGAATGCTTGGACCTGAAAGCTAACATTTTAAGCATCCCAAAAATGCAAAAATATCAAACTTAAGCCACAATATAGCTTAAGAAATCAGATGAACAAAACTGGGTAATTTCTAGCTGTTTAACCCAGTTGCAACAGTTTGGCTCTTCTCTAAAATTTGAGCCATAGCTTGGACTTTGGAACTTGCGTTGGACCTTGTTGGACTCTTAGGACCCTCTTCCGTGTCTTGGCTAAAGGGGACTCCATCATCCTCCCCTTGTTGAAGAGATTTGATCCTCAAATCTACAAGGTGATCATTGGCTTGGTACGCACTCAAGTCAGCCACATTGAATGTAGCTGAAACTCCATAGTCCCCTGGCAAATCAACCTTATAAGCATTATCATTAATCTTTTGAAGTACCTCAAATGGACCATCAGCCCTTTGTATGAGCTTGTTCTTCCTCTATGAAGGAAATCTCTCTTTCCTTAAGTGTATCCATACGAGGTCTCTAGGTTGAAATATCACCTTCTTCTTGTGTTTGTTGCCTTGAGCTTGATAGGATGCATTGGTCTTATCTATTCTGCTCCTCACCAACTCATGTATCTTATGGATTTCTTCTACCCTTGCTACTGCATCCAGACTTAGCTTTTGATCTAGAGGTCGTAGAGTAAGATCAAGTAGACTAATAGGATCAATCCTATAGACCACCTTAAATGGTGATAGACCAGTAGCCTTGCTAGGAGCCCTATTATAAGCAAACTCTGTATAGGGTAAAAGCAAATCCCAAGCCTTGGCATGAGGTTCAATCAAGGCCCTTAGGAGTGTTTCTAGGGTTTGATTTGTAATCTCAGTTTGCCCATCAGTTTATGGATGGCAAGTGGTACTATACTTAAGTTTGGTACCCAAGTTCTCCACAAACTAATCCAAAAATGGCTAAGGAACTTAGTATCCCGATTAGAAACAATTAATCTAGGTATACCATGTAATCCAGCCACCTCCCTGAAATACAACTCAGAAATATATGTAGCATTATTAGTTTTATTACATGGAATGAAATGGGACATTTTTGAGAACCTGTCTACCACAATAACGATTGAGTCTTTGTTCCTTTGGGTTTTAGATAGTCCAAGAATGAAATCCATACTTACATCAACCCAAGGAGTCGTAGGACTAGGCAAAGGTGTGTAAAGGCCATGGGGTAAGGAGTGACTTTTGGCCACTTGACAAGTCTCACACCTCTTCAAAATGTCCTGTACATCTTTCTCCATACCTGGCTAGTGGTAATGCTTCCTTAGCATGATGAGTGTCATGTTTTCACTATAGTGACCAGCTAGACAACCTCCATGAACTTCCTTGATTAAGAGCTCTCTTGTGCTACACCTTGGTACACACAACTGTGTACCCTTAAAAAGAAATCCCTCTTGAATAAAGAAATCACCTTTGGGGTGTTTTGAACATTCTGTAAACAACTCCTAAAGTCTTCAACTTCAGCAAATAAAGCTTTTAGATGCTCAAAACCAAGTACACAAGCATCTAATTGAAACAAAAGTAGATACCTCCGTGATAGAGCATCGATTTCTTGGTTAAGCTTTCAAGATTTATGCTTGATTGTGAAATAAAATGACTAGAGAAACTCAACCCACTTAGCATGGCGTGAGTTTAACTTATGTTGGCCTTGAAAATAATTCAAAGCCTTATGATCAGAATGGAGAATAAACTCACTTGCAATCAAATAATGACTCCAATGCTCTAAACATCTTACAATTGCATAGAATTCCTTATCATAGGTGGAGTACTTTCTTCTTGAATTATACAATTTCTCACTAAAGAAGGCTAATGGCTTACCTTCTTGAGTAAGAATGCCACTTATACCAACTCCAGAGGTATCACATTCAACTTCAAAGATCTTACTAAAGCATGGCAAGGAGAGGACAGGTGCTTGAGTAAGTCTTCTTTTGATCTCTTCAAAGGAGGGTTGAACTTTTGGTGTCCAAAGGAATTATGTACCTTTAATAACTTCAGTCATAGGAGCCATGATTATGCTAAAACTTTGAATAAACCTCCTGCAAAAAGAAGCTAATTCATGAAAAGCTCAAACATCATGAATTGACTTAGGAGTAGGCCATGGCCGAATAGCTTTAATCTTGCTTTCATATGCCTTTATACCTTCACCAGTGACAATGTAACCTAAGAATGTTACCTTAGGAGTGAAAAGGCACATTTCTTAAGGTTACCAAGGAGTCTCTCATGTTCCAGAACAAGCATAACTTGAGTTAAATATTCTTAATGTTCATGCTTATCCTTGGAATAGATTAGGATATCATCAAAGTAAACCACCACAAACTTGCCTATGTACGGCCTGAAAACTTGATTCATTAATCTCATGAATGTGCTATGTGCATTTGAAAGGCCAAAGGGAATAGCTAACCATTCATAAAGCCTTCCCTTAGTCTTAAAGGTTGTCTTCCATTCATCACCTTCTCTAATTCGAATCTGGTAGTATCCACTTCTAAGGTCTATCTTTGAAAACACCTTAGAGCCATGTAATTCATCTAGCATGTCTTTAAGTCTAGGTATGGGATACCTATACTTGATTGTAATTTTGTTAAGGGCTCTACTATCCACACACGTACGCATCCCACCATCCTTTTTAGGCACTAAAAGAGTAGGTACAGCGCAAGGACTTAAAGACTCACGGATTAAGCCCTTAGACTTCAATTCTTCAACTTGCTGTTGTATCTCCATGGTATCATTTGGATTCATCCTATAAGCTAGCTTATTAGGTAGGATGGAACTAGGAATGAGATCAATACGGTATTGGATATCCCTTTTAGGAGGTAAACCCATGGATATCTCCTCAGGAAACAAGTGACAGGAGTTTTGAATGAGTGTCTTGGCTACGAGGTGGTTGGGTAAAAGGGTTTCTAGTTCATCTTGAATGCTTAGAATCCACTTTTTAAAGGCCTTGAATTCATGCTAAGTGGCCTTTAACAATGGCCCACTAACTGCTAGTAGCAGATCAGAATGGTTTGGCTTGTTTTGAGGCTTGATTTCCTAGAGTTTTGATGGGGGTAAAGGGGCTAAATGATCTTCTTACCATCCTTAGTAAAGGAGTAAGTATTCAAGTAACCATTATGCATAACCTTACGGTTATACAGCCATGGCCTTCTTAAAAGCATATGACAAGCATCCATAGGAATAACATTACACCAAAGTTCATCTTGAAAGTTCTTTTCCAATAGAGAAAGAAACTAAGCACCGTAAGTTCACTTGAATTCCCTTACTTTGATTAAGCCATTGAATGCTGTAAGGGTGTGGATGAGTCATGGTCTGTAATCCTAGCTTCTTAATCATGCTCAGAGAAACTACATTTGCATAGCTTTCTCTATCAATAATCACAGAACATACCTTTCCTTGAACTGTACAACGGGAATGGAATATGTTCTCCCTTTGTTCATCTTTTACTCCTTTCTGGTTGCTTAAAACTCTTCTCAAAACTAACAATTCACCTACATCAGCCTCTTCCACTACTTCTTCTTAAGTTTCCTCAAGCTCATCCTCATATTCATCCTCCTTTTCTTCTTCTTCTTCAAACACCTCATTCACTGCTGACCATTTGGCTGAGGTGATTACCTTATAGTTTGGACAGTCTAAAGCTAAATGCCGAAGTCCTTGGTATTTAAAGCATCTTGTATTGCTCATGGGGTTTGGATGGGGTCAATTTTGAGGAGTTTGGGTCTTCTATGGAGATGAGGTTCTTTGTGGAAAGGAAGGGGATAGATTTTATGGCTTGAAAATGGGATTAGAACTCCCCTTGTTAAAAGGTTGGTTCTAGGTAAAGGGCTTAGGATTTTGTGGTTTAGGGGGCTGTTTAGCTTTCTTTTGCTACTCAACCGTGTGGGCCAGCGCACAAACTTCATTAAATGTGGTGTAGGCTTGCAAATCAACCATATTAGCATACTTAGGATTAAGACCTCCTAAGTATATAACAATGGTTTGCTCTTTGGGTTCTTGTAAATCACATTTGATTATAAGCTTCTCAAACTCCCTTGTGTACTCTTCTATATTCAAATTACCTTGAGTCACGTTATGAAGTTAAGAATAGCAATTTTGAACGTGGGTAGGGGAGGAAACCTAGCCTTAAGCTTGGACTTCATCTTCTCCCATGTTCTGATTTTAGACTTCCTTTTTCTAATCCGTTTAGCACATAGGTTTGTCCACCATAATGAAGCATATTTTCTAAGTCTTAAGGCCACTAACTTGACCTTCTTGTCCTCTAAAACATCTTTGTACTTAAAAACTCATTCAACAGTATGCAACCAATCTAAAAACTCTTCTGGATCAAGCTTACCTTTAAACTCCAGGATTTCAACCTTGGAATCATTTCCACTAGCTTGAAACAGTGGTTCTAGTCTAGTCATTCTCAATGGTTCATCTTCACTAGATGAATCAAGGTTATAACTAAAGACTTGCTCTTACCTTCTTAGTACATATTGGAGAGGTTCTTCGTTCATCTTTTGCTTTTGCTTCAAGAAGGAACCAAGCTGCTTTTGTAAGTACTCATTTTGAGCCTGAGTTTCTTGGTTATGTTGAGAATCCTCATGGATCTTCTTCACCAACATTTCATTCTGCCTTATAAGAGCATCAAATTTCTCTTCCAAACTCATGCTAGTACTTATCTTGCTCTCGAATTATGTTTAAGTTCAAACAAGGAATGTGTTCAGAATTGAATGGGTATGATTTTGAAAAGTGGAGGGACGTACCAGGTCAAGGAGAAACCAAAGCTCTGATACGAAATATGATGTATCTTGGAAGGAAAATCACAAATACTCTAAACTAATTCCAAATGCTAACCTAAAAACTAAAATTAATATGGAATTTAAGTGAATTCACCAAGGAAAGAAGGAGTGTAGGATAATCTAAACTCTTGCTTAGATACAAAAACACCACTAAGCTCAAGTTTAGGGTCCCTAAACTATGAATAAGATACAGAAATACCACTTAATCTAGGTTTAGGACTTACTTGATCACCACCTTAGTCGACCAAATTAAGGATAAGCAAGTGAAGTATTTAGGGAAATGAAAGCATAGTGCTCTCAATTATGGTTTTCATTCAATATTCATGTTCAGTTTGCAAAATGAGCCTTGGTAAGGCATTAATACACGACCAAGCAAGCAACTAGGCAGCATACAAGCTAGAATGAGGTTTCCTCCCTACGAAGGAAATGTCTTAAACAAAGTAATCTATGCGCTTAAGGCTAAACTAGTTTACATGCTTGCTTAACCAAACTAATTACAACTAGAACATTAAGAAAAGTAAAATAAATGATGTACTTAACTTTAATGCACTTTAGTTAAGCTAATACATCAGTTTACTAGCAAAGAAGTGGAGAAAACCAGCCGTAAAGCAGGCTCTCTTTTCGGCTGGCCAATCAGAATGCATGGTGCTAATTCCTCCTTTGCTTTCTCATTGACTAGTCTCTTTCTAAGGCTTGTTTGCAGCAAATGATAGTGTTTCGAGCTGTCTTGAATCATGAGTGAAGCTAACAAGCAAGAAACTAGCTAAGGAAACCCTCTTGAAGAGGAAAGACATGCAGCAGCTTACTGGGTTCTTAGAAACAGTTTTCAGCTTGGTTTTATGCCTTTGTTCTCACCAATCAAAAGTGAGCATGGTTTTAATTTCAGGCCATGGGGGGAATCCTTAGGGCATGTACAAACACTCCTACAAAGAAATCAAGGTTAAATCATGTTTAAGTAGGGGATTTCTTCTAAAATATTTTACCGTACAGTTTTGGACTAAAACTGACAGGTTGAACAAAATGCCTTGATCCCTTGACTTTGACTTCAACTGTGCATATTGATTTTGAATGCTTGGACCTGAAAGCTAACATCTTAAGGATCCCAAAAATGCAAAAATATCAAACTTAAGCCCCAGCGTAGCTTAAGAAATCAGATAAACAAAACTGGGTAATTTCTAGCTGTTTAACCCAGTTGTAATAGTTTGGCTCTTCTCCAAAATTTGAGCCATAGCTTGGGCGTTCAAACTTGCATTGGACCTTATTGGACTCCTAGGACCCTCTTCCATGTTTTGGCTGAAGGGGACTCCATCTATAATATTATATATATATATATATATAGATATATATTATATATATATATATATATATATAGTATATATATATATATATATATATATATATATATATAGATTATCTATATATACACATGCGCGCGCTGCCACAACACACACACAGATATATATATATATATATATATATATATATATATTATATATATATATATATATATATATATATATATTTATTATGTGTCATATATGTGTTTGTATATTTATATATACCCACACACAACACACACACCCACACACTAAAACAACCATATGAAATCTTTTGTGTGCACGCGTGTATATAGATATCTATATCTATATTATATATATATATAGATATATATATATACATATACATACATAGATATATATATATATATATATATCTATATTACATAATACATACATACATACATATATCCAATATATATATATCTAGATTCATATATAATTATATATGATTATATATATATATATATAGATATATATATATATCTAAGTATATAATATATATATATTCTATATTATATATATATATATATGGTTTAACTATAGGTATCTCCCGTCGAGTGCGGTGACTAATCCCCGCGAGCTCCACCTAAGGGGAAAGAGTTAGCTAAGAATTGCTCTCCATTCCCAAAGGTCAGGGACCGAATTCTAACCAATTAGTTGAGGTACATAGTGAGCTGCCACTTCGCCAAAACCCTGTGGTTACACACACACACACACCTGCGCGCGCGCCCACACACACATATATATAGATACATACATGTG